>JZKD02S2027210.1:473898-506150 GCA_000966675.3 Picea glauca
TATATATATATATATATATTGATGTTTGGAAATATGGTGACCATCCATGAAAGGATGTGTCAAGGATGGCCTCCAGTTGCAACCAAATGGAACCTTCTTCATCCAATTTAGGTAGACTTTTCTGAACACGGAAATTGGATCCAATCACTTTATTTAAGCAGGAGACATGGAAGACAGGATGGATTTTAGAGTGCCTTGGAAGTTCTAATTTGTAATCCACTAGCCCAATATGCTTGACGATATTATAGAGGTCATAAAACTTAGGAGAATGCTTATGTTGGTGGTCTTCTTTGAGGGATGTATACTTATATAGTTGTAGACAAAGGAACACATGATACCCTTATTCAAAATGGCATTCTGAGCGATGTTGATTAGTGTTGATCAACATTTGTTGATCAAATTCAAGTTCTTTGGAAATACTTACTCATTTTATACATCCCTCACTTAGTCGTGTTTTTTTATCAAAATGCGGGTTGCGGGAAGACCTCCTATTATCATCTCAAGTCCAAAATCCCGCAATACCACAATTCCATACTTAGTCATTTTTCCACTAACCCATATTACTCTTTCTCCTCACTACTTATACTTATCCATTTCTTCAATTGCATGAGTCTTGTTGTGAAGATAAATATTGTTCCAAAAGGCCCACAAACCCCAAAATGAACCTATTTTCAGACATAGTTTATTTCTCAAATGTAAATGTGATATTTCTCCCTCATCTCTTCCTTTAATCTCCCACACCCCACAACCCACAAGTCTACAATCTCCAAAACGACCCTTGCATTACTCATTTTTCACTTTCCATACTTAAAAAAAATTCATTAATCCCGACACATGATCACATTTCCCAATAACAGTTATTATCTTATTGCCACATCAGTTGTCACATGTTACAAATTAAAATCATTATTATGTGAAGTGATTCTCGTAAAATCTCCGCTTTAAATCCAAATCAAATCATGCAATTAACATTTATGAACCAAGTGTTATGACATATGATATCAAGGCAATATGTGGCAAATTTAGTAATGTATTAAATCCTCGTTGTAAAGGGTATTACTTCAAAAAAACCACCACTTGTTCACTAATATAATATTTGTAAAACATGTCGAATAAGAAAAATGAGTTATACTATGGAGATGTCATCAACACTCTAGGACAAGAAGACCACGAATTCAAGTGGTCTGAATCTTTCAAGTGGTATTCGTCTCTTTCACCTCAGGAAATAAACTCAAACAAATTTTGGACTTACAAAATTGCATTAACTAGGTGTATGTCAAACATGTTCGACTTGAAAGAATTGATCCGCTGGTGTGCGAATAAATTCAATAGTGATAAGAGAATAATTCAACTACAGGAAAATACACCAATCTCTATTGCGCCTACAATTTTCAAAAAAATGCTTAGACTTCCAAAACCCAACATGACTTTTAAAGGTTCTAAAGTTGACTCCTTACTCAAGACCCACAATGGAGGAGCAAACCTTTTGGAGAATTTTCTCATAGATCCATCAAGAGATTATGTGAGCTCTTTTCAAATAGAGGTATGTTTTCTCAAGTACCCATATAAGAAATTTGCATTGTTGTTTGCTAGAATCATTGGATAAGAGTCCACAATTGTTGTTCCAAGATATGTGTTGCATGTTCTACATCACTCTATTCACAAATGTGCCATGTTTGATTGTGCCCACATTATTTCAAATGAAGTTTCCTTTTAGTTGAGAAACTTTTGAAAAAAAAAAGAATTTCCATATGACTTATTATTTAATTTATGTTATAGCCTATTATCATATATTCGACGATCTACCACGAGCAAGAAACATGGACTAAAATAAGGATCCAGTACAATTCTGGTATCCTGCACTTTGGAGGCATAAGGCTCCATATAGTTTTTACCAAGTATAGAGTGATTTCTTGTCCACCTTTAAAAAGATGATTCATGGTTCCACTACACCAAAAATTTTAATAGAAGCTTCAGCCTTCCTTGCAAAAAAGGGATTTTTTGAGGTTCTAGACATATTTGGCTATGTCAGACTTTATGGTCTTCAAGGAAAACCATATTTACTCTCTTATTATGTTTTTTATAAATTCTTCATAGTTGAAGTATGCAGACCTTATAAATTTTGGGTAATCTTTTTTAATGAGAAACAAAAAAATAAATTCATTGCATTACCATTGAAAATTTGAGAGATTATTATCAAAAACATCTCTCACCTGGATGAGTTTGAGAGAAATTCATGAATTCCAAGGATTTGACCCTAATGTCTTGTATTCGGCTCACATGTTCACAGACGATTATGGTTCATATTTTACTTAGTCAACTCAAATGGGTGGAGTAGGGGATAACCAAAACCCTTAAGAAGGTTCCCCTAAAAAACACTAGGATGACATTGATACTCTGGTCATCACAAATGACCAATATAGACAAGGAGGGTGAACCACAACAAGTGGTAACCTGAGCTCACCCAACATTTCTCACAAAATTTCTTCAACAAGGAGAAAATCTAATGGAAATAGTTGGGGACAAAGCAAGTCTCTTGCTGGGAGCTCTGATGATGGAGGAGACAAAAACCCTCCTAAAAAGGTCTTTGAAAAGTTGCATACATTCACGGTAAGTATAAAAAGAAAAAGAGAATATGTTGAAAAAGTGATTCAGGAAGTACCAGAGTGTGAAATTATGGAAGTTTATGTTGTGATTGGAGAGCTCGATTGAGTTGAACAACGATTGATTGAGAGAAGAGAAATAGCATAGGAATTGGCATGAGAAGAGCCAACAGTTTTTGAGGAAGAATCAATCACCCTACACCATGCTTCTTTTAATTAGAATTCAAAGAAATTGCAAATTCAGAAGGTTAACATGAAAAACAAAACAAAAAGTTGTAGAAAAATGGAGCTCGAAAATAGACATTGTAGGAGTGAAACCTTATAATATTTTGGAATTCCATCAAGCCACAGGGGAAGCCTAGAAATATTCTATTAATGAACAACAAAAAGAGAACTTGGTTTTGAAGAAAATAATAAAATAGTTAGAAGATGTGTTGGTACCCCAACCTTTATTATTGAACCCATATCTACTATTAAACCACTTAATGTTTTGAAGGATACACTTGAATCAAGCTCAAGATTGGTGCTTCAAGTTTGTTGATAGCTATTAGAAATCATGTGGGAGATAATATTAAAAAGAGAGTCACTTTAATCCTTGACATTTGGGAACTAGTAACTAGTTCAACTACTCTCTCTACAAGGATTTTAAATTTCGAAGAATATCTCCAAAAGGATTTAGAGAATGATGAGCATTTTTACAAAGAATCTATCAACGCCTATTTTGCCAAGATATCAAGTATGAATGATTTCCACATGATGTAAAAAAATATTCCTTCCAAGTTTCAACTTAAACAAATAAATGCATGTTGGTTAAGAAGAATCAAGTGTTTACAAAAAATTCAGAAGGTTAACATGAAAAACAAAAAAGTTGTAGAAAAATGGAGCTCAAAAATAAACATTATAGGAGTGAAACCTTCTAAAGTTTTGGAATTCCATAAATCCTTAATGGATGCTCTGAAATTTTCTATTAATGACCAACAAAAAGAGAACCTGGTTTTGAATAAAAGAACAAAAGAGTTAGAAGATGCGTTGTTGCCCCAACCTTTATTCATTGAACCCATATATGTTATTAAACCACTTAATGTTTTGGAGGATACACCTAAATCAGGATCAAGATTAAAAGGTGCTTCAAGTTTGTTGACAGATATTAGAAAGTATGTGTGCTATAATATGAAAAAGAGGGCAACTTTAATCCTTGACATTTGGGAACTAGCAACTAGTTCAACTACTCTCTCTACAAGGATTTTAAATTTCAAAGAATATCTCCAAAAGGATTTCGAGAATGATGAGCATTTTTACAAAGAATATATCAACACCTTTTTTGCCGAGATATCAAGTATGAATGATGTCCATGAGAGAGAAAAAAACCTTTCTTCCAAGGTCCAACTTAAACAAATAAATTCATGTTGGTTAAGAAGAATCAAGTGTTTACGAGAAATGCTTGTTGAGAGTGTGACATTATAAATTCAAAAAGAAGTGATTTGTTTCTTAAGCTTGTTGATTTAACTAAAGAATTGGAGGGCCCACATTTTATAATGGACTCAATACTACTCACAAAGGATCAACTACAAGAACAACTAGAAGCCCTTAAAATTTCATGGGCTAGTGAATTCAACATCCTAACTAAATTTTTGGAGGAAGTTGAAAGATGGTTAGCTCATTATGTAAACAAAAATGAAGACCATGCAAATACAATTCACTAGTTAGGTTTTGAGTTAAAAGATATTGAAAAAGAGCTACTCGATACCAAGATCAAGCATGAAATAATAATTGCTCCCATGTGGGATTACATTGAGCAGTGGTTAAAAAATTCTTTGGTTAAAATAACTGACCCAAATTCTCAAGAACCAGTTAATACTATTAGGGCACCTCCAAATGAGAAATGTACAAAAGAAACTTCAACAAGCAAGTGAAAGAGATTTTTCCATCATAGTAAGCCAAGTAGCCATTTCATTCAAGATTTTATCTTATTTTCCTCTTAGTTAGCAATCATCCAACCTTTTCTATTTCATGATTTGTGAATACCAAAGGTCGAGTCCTAACTGTGTCTTGTTTTCTTCTTCCAAGTAATTTCATTTATTTATTTGGCCCACGGGAGCCCCATCCCATTCCATTTAGGACGAATGCAATTTAATTTTCGAATATTATAAACTCTTTTAAGACATTTGTGTATTTTTTTAGGTTCCCAGAGAACTATCTAGGACACATGTCTAGTGATTTATCAAAGTTTTAAGCATGAGATTTCAAGAGTGTGTCTATCAAAATCCCTTTTAGTTTTAAATGAAAAAATCATTTTAATTTCTATTATTTTCATGTTAAGTGCATGTGTGGTCCTTTATTTTCATTATGCCAAATGAAATGTTTTGTTGTGCTTTATGCTATGATGGAAACAATGTTTTGTGAAATTTCTCATTTTATTGGTTTAAAATCTTGTATTATATTATGAATATCCATTTCTAAAAAAAGCTTGGTCCTTTCTCAGGAATATTTTGATTGTGAATATTTATTCCATGAAGAGCATGGTCCTTCTTAGGAATTGTTTTGTAATTTTTGTATTATATTAAAGAGGAGCACCACCTCTCTAAACATGCAAGAGGATTCATCCTCGTGATGTTATCTTTTAGACTCTAAATCATCTTAAAGATCAGAAACTAGCCTTTTTCTTCATCCGATTTTGAGCCATGACCATATTATCTTTGAGACTTTGGAGAATGTTGTCCCAATCTATAAGGGTTTTTTTGGCCTCTTGTACCTTGGCGACACTTGGTAAGTAAGATAATAATGAGGGGTGATTTTGTCCATAGACCCCCTAAAAGGGGGTCATGTGAGTGGCACCATGATAAGTTGTATTATACCACCATTTTGCTAGGGGTAACCATTGAGCCCATTGGGACTATCATTCAGAAGTGAAGCACCTCAAATATGCTTCCAAACACTTGTTGATAGCTTCACTTTGACCATTAAAGATAGGGATGTTAGACAGTGTTAAGATGCAATTGAGTTCCATAGAGTTTGAACAATTCTTGCCATAAATTGCTAGCAAAAGTGGGTTCATCCTCCATGACAATATATTATGGCATACCATGTAGTTTGAATATGTTGTCCACGAAGACTTTAGTGATCATGGAAGTTTTAAAGGGGTGTTAGAGGGCACAAAATAAGCATATTTGGAAAGGTGATCAACCACAACCATGATGGCATATTTATTTCCAGATTTGGGTAACCCCATAATGAAGTCCATAAAAATATATATCCATACAATAGGAAAAATAGGTAAATATTGTAGTGCACCTAGAGTTTTCACTATTTTTCTTGTGTGTTTTTGGAAAATTTCACATTCAACGATAAAAGTGTGGATGTCCTTATTCATGCCTTCCTAGAAGAATGAATGTTTGATCTACTCAAATGTTTTATGAAAACTAGAATGACTTGTTGTTGGTGATGCATGGAGTTCAGATAGCATTATTGAATTAAAATCCGACTGCTTGATCAAATACAAACACCCTTTATAGCAGTGTTCATCATTGTTCCAAGTGTAACCCGGAGATGCATTAGAATCATGTTGAAGTTGTTGGATTAGCCTAACAATATTGGGATTGGTGAACCATTCATTGTGAACTCCAATCACCCAATCAACCACAATGAAGGAGAGTGAAAAGAGGGACCATTCCTCTTCATATTTTCTAGAGAGAGCATCAACTACCATGTTCTCCTTGCCCTTTTTACAAATTATCTCATAATCATAGCCTAGCATTTTGGCAACCCATCTCTATTGTAAAAGGGATGAAATCCTTTGCTCCAAAAAGTATTTGAGGTCAAAATGATGAATTTTAATCTGGAAATGTTTCCCAAGCAAATAAGGATGGCAAATATCCACGACATGCAAAATGGTTAACATTTCTTTTTTGTAGGACGATTTTCCCAAGTGTCACTCACAAATTTGTTTATTGGTAAAGGAAATGGTCTACCTTCCTGCATGAGAACTGTGCCTATGCCTTTTTCAAAGGAATCAGATTCCAAAAAAAAAATCTTAGTGAAGTCGGACAGAGAAAGTACTGGGGTTGTACACATAGCATCCTTCAAATACTAGAAGGCTTGCTTTGCAATTTCATTCCAACTGAAAGCATTTTATCTCAAGTAAGGAAATGAGGGGAACAAAAATTTTTCCATAGTTAGGGACAAACTTTCTATAGTTCCCTATTATGCCCAGGAAACCTCAAAACATTTTAAGAGTCTTCGGACAAGGCGAATCCTTCAATGCTTCAATTTTACTTGGATCCACTCGTACGCTTTCCTTACTAATAATATGGCCCAAATATTCTACGTCTAAGAAACCAAAGGAACATTTGAACCTTTTGAGAAAGAGTTGATGATGAAACAATAGTTGCAAGACCTAATCCACATGGATAACATGGGCTTGCCAAGTTTTATTGTAGGTTAGGATGTCATCAAAAAAGCAAGGACAAAACGACATAGAAAGGATTGAAAGATGTGATTCATAGGACTGTAGAAGGTGGATGACACATTAAAAAGGTCAAAGAGAATCACCAAGAACTCATAATGGCCTTCGTGAGTGAAAAAATAAATTTTCATAAAATCAACCCCTTCATACAAATTTGGTGATATCCTAAACAGAGATCAAGTTTTGTAAAAAATTGAACACCTTTAAGTTTTTCCAAAAGATCACTAATGACTGGAATAGGAAACTTGTATTTGATGATGATTCTATTAAGAGCATGAAAATAAAGACGCATACACCAAGTGCCTTCTTTTTTTAGTACCATGACAAAAGGGGATGAATAAGGACTGGTAATAAGAGGGATGATGCCCACAACTAACATTTTTTGAACAATCTTTTCAATTTTATTTTTTTGAGCAAAGGGGTGGCGACAAGGGTGGACATTGGGTGGAATTTTACTAGGTATGAGTGGAATAGAATGATCATGTGTACCACGGGAGGGTAGGAGACCTTGGGTGGTTGAAAAAATTGATTGGTGTTTGGATAAGATGAATTGCATGTCAAGATGGATGGATTGGGAAGGGGTCTCAAAGGATTGAATGGAATGGAACTAGGTGATAATGCAACTTGCAATGATTCCTTGGAAGGTGTAGTGATTCCATGCCTACCGAAAGCTCATGTATAACTCCCTAAAATCCATGGTAATGGGGCCTAGTGTTTGTAACCATTCAACACCCAAAACAATGTCACAACTGCATATTTCAATGGAAAACATGTGAGATTTCAAAGAATAATCACTAATTTGAAGGCACACATTTTCACAATGGCCACCACAATTCATGGAACCTCCACTAGTAATCATGATCTGAAATTTGTTCACTACATGGATGTAGCAACGTGTCTCTTGGGTGACCTAGTAGTGAATAAAGTTATGGGTGCTACCACATTCAATGAGGATAATGGCTTTATGATGTTTAATGTACCCAATTAAATTAAGGATTTGGAGAGATGAAAGACCAATCAAGGCATGTAGGGAGATTTGAGGTTCCACATCCAATTGATCAAAGGAGGAAGGCCATCATCTAGATAAGGAAGAGGTTCTTGAGGAAGAGAATCACCATCATCTTCTCAAGTTTTCTATGAAATGGCCATAAAAGTTTCTTCTCCTTAAATTTGTGCCCAAGAAAATATTTTTCATCATAATAGTAGCAAAGGCCTTTAAGTTCACGTTCTTCCATTTCAACACAGGTTAATTTGTGGATATTGACAAGAGGAGAGGGATTGGAGGGAAGGGGATGGGAAATAAAGGATGGTTGCTTAATTTGAGCATTGAAAACATGTTGTGCTTCCTTGACTCATTGAGTTGCTATGAGCCAAGTAGTAGGGCGAGAGATTAAGACTTAGCAACAAATTTATTCCTTCAAACCACTAATAAAGAATTCTCAGAAGAAGGTATCAGAGATGCCTTCAGTGTGGAAACAAAATTTGCTCAAAAGAATAGATGTGTTTTTCAATTGTACCCATTGTTTAAGCTTGGTCAAGCAGCCCAAATGATGAGTATTGGTCTCAAAATGTTCATATAGATCTAATACAAATTGAGTCCAAGAAATATGTCTGACTAGGAATTCTTACACCATTTCCACCATCACCAGTGCTCAAGGTACAAATACAAGACACCCACACAAAGTTTCATTAAATCATTGGTGATACCATGCAGTGAAAAACAATGTTCCATTTGAGTGAGCTAACCAATGGGGTTAGAAACATAAAATTTATTCACATCCACCTTAGGAAGTCGTAGATCACAAACAAAGAGGTTAGAGTGAGGCTCCATGGAATTGGATGATTCAACTCCCTCTTCGTGGAATGATTGTTCCTTGAATTGATTTACCTTGAATTATGTAATAAATTGGTACAATTGTTCAGGGAGTGCTTCTAGTTTGTTGTGCTCTTTATATAATACATGATAACAAGAGTGTTTTACCCCATGATGAATGTGGGATAACTCTTTTACATAATAGTAGACATTATTAACTTCCAAATTAATACATTTCAACAATGCCACACAAGGCATCACTACATATTCCAACACTCCCCCTTAATGATGACTAGGGAGAAGGAACACTTGCGGAGGAAGATGGAATTACATTAACTTCCAATAATTCATGCAAGAGTAAGAAAGACAATAACTTCCAATACTTCGTGCAAGAATGAGAAAGACAATACCTTACAAACTAACACTTATGGAGGAAGATGACATTACATCAACACTTAATGACACCTTCTATAATTTCCCATAATATATGAATAAGAATACACTTTGTCTCATGGATTTGATGAAGATAACAATTGTTTCTCACTGAATCATGAAATTGTGCTTGAACCAAGTTGTACGATGAACTCTTGCAGAACACCACAATAGTGTACAGAAACCTCAAATGGCCAATACAACAAAACATGTGGCTAGAAGACATTCATCACAACCATAACTCAACTGATATCTGAAAGAAATATTGCAAAACACCATAATAGTGTACAAAAACCTCAAATGGCCATTAAAGCAGAACATGTGGCAAGCATACAATTGTCCCAACCAAGTTCAATTGATAGTTGAAAGAACTCTTACAGAACACCACAACAATGTACATAAACCTCATATGGCCAATAAAATAGAACACATGGCAAGCAAACAATTATCCCAAGCAAGCTCAATTGATAGCTGAAATAACTCGTGTAGAACACCACAACACTGTACAGATTCCTTAGATGGCTAATACAACAAAACATGTGGCAAGAAGACAATTGTTCCAACCAAGTTGTCAGGTGCAATAATATTTCAGTAGATCGCATTATGAATACAAGAACCACATATCTATTTATCGAAATGTTTCTAGCAAATAGTGCTCACAACCAAAGAACTCTACTAAAGATTACATTGTGAATACAAGACCCCAATGGTCTATCCATCGAAAAATGATCCCTACATACAATCATCGTGAATTTACAATAGAAGATGGAACTTCATCACATTACATTCTTAGGGGAATATGGTGATATGAAATGGAATTTCATTACGACACACTACATTCCCCTTGATTGCAACTTCAAACATCCTAGATAAAGTGACAAATAGTTTCAAACTTTATTGTTGTCAAAGATAAGATGAAGAGAGGAACAATGAAAGAAGACATTACAACTGCAATTAGATCCTCAATAAAGTGCAAGAAGAAGACACTTTCAACCATCAAGAATCAATGTTTAATGACAAAATCAATATGCTTAAAAACTCAAGATAGGAACAATTTGTAGAACCAATCTATCCTTCACAAAAAAAACCTGTGGAGAAAGTGAAGCAAATAAAGAGCTAATCTGCACACAAAAACTTCTAAGAGTAAAGCATATAATGATCATGATAAGCTCATTAAAAAAATTTACTTTTACATAACAAGGGTCAGCAACAACATATAGATAAAGAGTAAAATATGATCAAGATATCACAAGAAAAATCTATCCATTAAGCAACTAAGCCTTAATCATTGGATGGTGTCTTGTTGTCACCATGATAAAATGCTAGAGATACAGGCTCCTGAAAATGTCAAAAAAATCTTCCACGTAGGTAGGTTAGTGACAAGTAAATCGGGAACAAGATACAACCTTTGAATAAATGATAACAAAATATAAGTAACAATAAACTAATGCAAAAAGACAAGAAGTAAAGATGAAAAAAATTGAATGTTCTTACCTCAGATGAATACTAGAAGAACTTACTATTTTGATGATTTGCCACACTGCAAAAATACTTTAGAAATTTCTTGTAGCAAGAAATAAATAGAAAAAGGAACACGTCTGTACGTTTCAACAAACAAATTATATATGATAAATCACCCATGAAACTGGCCCTCTCAAAATGAAAAAAAAATGATGCATATTGCCAAGCAAAGCACCAAATGCCTACCATCAAGAAATTGCCTCTATCTCATGATCTCTAGTGACAAAGAAAGAATAATAATGTTGCACATCGAATAAGCAATGAAAAAAACTATCAACTACCATGAATCAAAGAGATAACCTAGTTGGGATCTTAGCAAAGAGAGAAAACCCAGTTGAGATCTAGGTTGTACAATGCATAAGGAAACACAAAAGCCCAAAAACCATTAGATCGTGCAAAAAACTAGAGATTGATTATTTTAAGACATGGATCTACTGTGGAAAAGAGAAAAACATGGATATGCCTCTGTTGCACCAAGAAACCCTCAGAATGTGGTCGTATGACTTGCATGGAGAGTAAAAAAATGCCTAATGTTGACACTTAAAAACACAACGATGAATACTATGCCCACAAATGATTGCCAAGATCTATTAATTATTTATATTAATAATAAACTAGTAGGTGGGACCCCCATGTAGACTTGTTGCGCTATGATGGATATGTTGTGCTTATATTTTGTTTGTTATTATGATGGTAACCAACACAGTCTTCTACAGTTCGATGTTTCAAATCATGGTTTAGAATGTTATGGTGACATGAGATGGTTGGTTGATTGATGCATGGAACTGGATGGTTTTGATGACCACTCTCATATTATGTTAAGGTTGTCCTATGGATGAAAGGATTATTATATATTTTTTTGATATTGCAATTAAATATGGCATTAATTGGTTTAAATATGATCTTGATAAGGGATGATATGGGAGCTCTTTCGAATTAAAGAACTATACCCAAACTATAATGTTATGTACTAATGTGACAAAATAAGGGTGCACAAACGCTTGTTGCTATGGTTGCGCGCCTTGTTGAATTTTATATGATGAATGCACATGGGGTAACCTTATAGCACATTGTTATTTTTAAAAGGGTTTGACATTACCAAGGGTGGCGCACTATGCAAATGGGATATGGAAATGAATATATGGTTGATTAAATGCTTAGTGCTATGGTGAATTGGTTGGATCGTACGTTGAATTGAATGAGGTTGGAGGGAGAAGCGATGTGCATTTAATGCACGCCACTCAAACACCCCTCAAGACTGTCACCCTAGTCATTCTTGCATTTTGTTTTTTGGCTCTGGTGGTTGTTGATGCTCCGCATTGTTCTGTCGTAAAGGAGGCATACAGTCTAGCTTATTCCTCGTGCAGGATTTTCCAGGTATGGGCTCCTTACTCTTCCATCCATGATGGTTACTCTTCCCTTCAAATCAATTTTTGGCTCAGGATTTCTCGTGGTCTGTGTGTTTCTGAAGTTGTTATTGGATATTTGAATTTTGTGTATTGGTGTTGTGTCTGTGGTTTCTTTTGGTGATTATTCTAGACTGTTGGCATTTAAAAAAAAGGAATGGTTATGCTCTCCTTGTTGTGTGTAATCTTTTCATGGGTTTATTGATAAAATGGTAGTGAAGCATGCTCAGTCGGTTTGGGTTTTGGGTCTGGTTTCTCTATGGAAAATGATTATTTTCCAAGCTTTAAGCCTTGCGCATGAGTATTACAACCAATCTATGTGATTAATATTTACCACTCCATTTTCGTCTCTGTGGTTGATATTTTTCGATCTTCCGAGTTGCGATGTGAACTGTTGAAAGTTTAAAGTTTTTCTTGCCTTGACTTGGCAAAGCCTCGAGCTGTTAGCTATCATTGCGTTGCCCTCATTAACATTGTTGCTTGGAAAGAAGTGCACAGTTTGAACTTAACACTCCAAAGAAGTTAATGGAAGCATTATACATGCTCTTGGTTGGGCACAAGTTTGTGCTTGGGTGCTCATATTACAGTGTTGTTTAAGAGTTTGCTTCTTCTTTTTCCCTGTTGGAGATGGCTGACTGTCATTTTGATAACCCTCATTGTCAAGAATATGGTTACCTGTTATATGTCTGTGGTAAATTTTGAAAGGCAGGAGTTGTCTGCATTTTTAAAGGACGTATTCCTTTGATTGAGCCATCTATTCTTACTCTCCATTTGTTGTGTTTAAACCCTAAATATGATCTTGATATCGTTTTAATCTAGTCAAGGGTAAATAGGCAATGTGTGTGCTTGGTTGATTGGACATGATTTGGTTATGTTCCTCGTTGAGCAATTTTAAAAGAAGTCTGTAGAGGTTGATTTATGTGAAGCTTGAGCTCAAGAGTTGCATGTTATTTTATTCGGATGTTATTCGAATCACTCCTTATGTGATTATATTTAAAAGAGACCTGTGTGTGAATGGATTGGGGCCCAATTAAGAGTTTTAATGCCCAGTTTGATTGTGTCGAACAATGTTTGAATAATGGACAAATGGTGGTAAATATTGTACCTATTCTTATTGGTTTTAAAGAATAAAAATTGGTTATAAATGGATGGAATCATTGTGCATATTTCTATTGGTTTTAAAAAGAAAAAGAAAAAAAGATTTATCATTGGAGTATGAATGGTTGTGGCTCAAAGGGTTATTGTGGTTTATCATATCGATTGCAATGCCATTATTATGATTGTTATATAAAGTTTATATGGATGTGAAGGCTATTGTAATTGAGTATTTATGGGCATATAAATTATTTTTTGGAATCCAGCAAGCAATATGTAAAGGAAGTAACAATTTAGATGGTGGTTTGAAAAGATAACATTGATTGAATTGTGGAGGTATGAACAGAGATATGTTTGATCGTTTGATTGTTTGATTTGATTTATTTTTATATGATCAGTATCCATATTATGTCCCTGTCATGCTACCACTTTTTGCTCATTATATTCCCCTCATAATCCCAATTTCATTTATGACATCCATGTTCTGTAAAATAAATTAAAAAGGTCTGTGTAACAACAAAAAAAGAGATAACACAACAATGGTTGGAAGCTGATATTTTGGTATTTTATTACACATTTAAATTACTTAATTAATTGCTTAGCAGTATTTGTGTATTTATCTCCTATAATTATACCATCTTTCTCTCATTACACTCCCTCCATAGGTCCCATGAACCCTATCACACCCTGCTCACTTGGCGATTTTTAAATGGTTTATTATGGATGGATTTACATGTATCTTGTGTCAATTTATGAGCCAATTGTTTATTCATGCAAGTATAATGTCATGTGTGGTTTATTAAGGGATTAGTTACTGGTGAATTACTGCTACAAGATGAGTTTCTTCAGTAAGGGCAGTCATGGAAGAAATAACAGAGGCCAAGGAAACTGGAACAGAGGGCCTAGAAGGCCTAGATTTTCCATTCATTTTGATGTTGATCCCTAGGAATTGAACCAGTTGTTCCAAGTTGGGTTCTTTAATTGGATCAGGCAAGGAATAGTACAACCTCAACCAGAGAGACCCCCCTTTCATCCTCAAAACATCCCTGGAATTCTTGTTCCTCCTCATGTGTCCTTGCAACCATAAGTCCCTGCAAATGATGGATGGCAAGAGATTGTCAACCCGATTGTCTCTCACCATCGTGGCTGGCCCAATTTATCATTACCTCCTCCATCACCTATCAATCCAAATGTTCAGATTCCCCATGTTAATTGACCTGCCCAATCTTTACATGCAAGTAAAAGACTTAAAATTGGTATTCCCCTTTTGCAAGATAAAGGAAAAGCTATTGCCTCCCCTTACTCTCCCTCAAATGACTCCTCACAATCTGTGTCCTCCCACATGCATTTGAAGGATGAGTGTTCCCATGTAATCATTGAAATACAACCTCAAGGTTCAAATCAACCACAGGTTACTTCCGGGAAATCAAAGGGGGACAGCAGTGATAAAACAAAGATTGCCTCTCAGAGTGGCAAGTATGGCTTTTAGTTATGTGCTTTTATGATTTGAGTTGATAAAGATAGTGTTGATGGTCTGCAAAAAGTTTGGACAACAAGCTCTTTTTGGATAATGTGGATTTTGTGGATATTTATATATTTTTGGATATGATTTAAATTATTTCTGATATTTAAATATTAAATTTTGAAGGTATCTAAGGGGGTTACAAGAGTGGGATGTGTTGAAATGATTATCCATGTGTGTTATATTTTATAATTTGAAAAGAAGAAAAGACGTGAGTCACAAGGGGTCCCACCTACCTAGTTATTATTAATTAAAGAACCTTAACTATTATTGTTATTATTTATTTGTCCTAAACTAAATTAGTTAAGTCAAACTAACTTAACTAAAGAAAGTAGTTGAACTACTTCAACTTATTTGGTAAGCATAAAAGATAAATGAGAAGAAAAAACAAGAGAGAATAGAAGGAGAAAGCAAGACTAAGGTTTTCTCTTTTGATTTCATGAGATAGTTCAGTTTTCATTCATTCTTGCATTTATTCAAAGCCTAATTATCTTTTTGACAGTAGGGTCCTATTGTAGACAACAAGGTTCAAAACTAAACCAAATCATTCAGATGTTTTTTTTAGAGGTGTTGATCTATCCTTGATAGTCTGTCAATGATACCTATCATTTCTTAGGCTTGATTTTTCGTGTTCCCACTCACCCTTTTCACCCACCTTTATTTTCCACCTCTTCCTGTATTTTCCCCTCACCATGGTCACCACTCACAACCAAGAACTTGAAAATTGCATAGTTACCCACATTGAATCCCAAATGGACCACCTGAAAGTAGAATTGAAGAAGGACCCCAATTCCCACTTTGGCATGCAACTTGAATCTCACCTTGAGTCTTAAATTGATTCATTTGTTGCCAAGGTCTTGGAAAAACAACCCATTTTAGGAATCCCTCCCGCATCTGATCAAACTTCTCACTTTGAAGGTATAACTTACTCCAATTCACAACAGTTTCAGTCCCACCCTTTCCATCGTGATTTGCATCTTCCATGAGTCGAGGTGAACAAATTTGATGGCTTGGATCCCACTGGTTGGGTCACTCAAATGGAACACTACTTCTCCTTGCATGGAATCACTGATGACTTGGCCAAAATTCGTTACAGTGTCCTCTATTTGGATCATGAACATTGGAAATGGTGGCAATGGCGTTGCAAATCACACCAAGGATATGTGGCTTGGACCTAATTTGCGGCTGAAATTTATGACTGCTTTGACACTGATACACACTCCCTGGGTCATCTGACCAAATTGAAACAATCAGGTACAGTGGAAGCGTTTATAACTTCATTTGAGAAATTATCTTTTAAAACAAAGGGCATGTTTGATAATAAAAAAATTCCAAGAATGCTTTATCAGTGGCCTCAAGGATGATCCGAGCCTAAGTTCTCATGAGTCACCCCCGGACTTGGTTGGAAGCTACTCAACGTGCCAAGGAAGCTCAACAAGTTGTTCTTTCCCAACACCGCAAACCTTATTTCCCTCTGCGCCCTAGCCCGCCCACTCCATTCCCTCCTCCCACCCCGCTCAAGATCCAAAAATTAACCCGGGAAGAAATGGTTGAACACCAACTCAAAGGTCTTCGCTATAATTGTGATGAAAAATATTTTCCAGAGCACAAGTGTAAGGAACAAAATTTGTTCATGGCCATATCTGAGGATGTTCCTGAAGATGAGATCGATGGTTCTCATGCATCTGAGCTATATTAGCCAAATCCTATCACTCTACCATCTAATCCACCCGAAGTTGAACCAGTCATTTCCTTGAATGCACTCACTAGCTTCTCTGCTCACCAAACCCTCAAGCTAATTGGATACATAAAAAATCAGAAGGTTATCATCCTAATTGATAGTGGTAGCACTCATAATTTTATTCATCGATGCATTTCTCAAGAAACCCATTGCTATATCTATGCAGTCAACAATTTTCAAATCATGATTGCCAATGGAGGATCCATGAAATACGGGGGGCATTGTGAAAATGTGCATCTCCAAATTGGCCAGTACAACATGAAGTCTCATATGTTTACTATTGACATGGGTGGTTGTGACATTGTGTTGGGTGCAGAATGGTTACGCACTCTCAGTCCCATCCTCATGGATTTTAAGGAATTAACCATGTAATTTCAACAAGACGACCACGAGTATAAGTTCCAAGGCATCACAGCAGGCTCCCCTGAGATCATCAATTCCCATAGAATGGAAAAGCTCCTCAAAAAAGGCCATTTCGACATTATTTCCCAAGTCAATGCCATTCAAGCAATTGAGAGACCCTCTGTGCATCTTGACCTCCAATATATACTTTCAAACACCATACTATTGTTTCCATTCCCCATGGCTTTTCCCCTTCCCACGATGTTCATGATCATTCCATTCCTCTAGTCCCGGGAAGTCTTCATCCCAATGTATGCCTGTATTGTCATCCCTTTTCCCAGAAGAATGAAATTGAGAAAATTGTTCAATACTTGCTCGACGCTTGTGTCATCGGCCATAGTACTAGCCCCTATTCTTCTCATGTGGTCATGGTCCTGAAAAAAGAAGGAACGTGGCACATGTGTCCTGACTTTCGTGCTCTTAAAAAAATCACCGTCAAAGATAAGTTTCCCATTCCTGTCATTGATGATCTACTGGATGAATTGAGTGGTGCTCACTATTTTACTAAACTTGATCTTCGTTCTGGTTACCACTAGATACATATGAAAGAGGATGACATTCCCAAGACAACATTTCGAACTCATGAGGGCCACTATGAGTTGTTGGTCATGCCCTTTGGCTTGTGTAATGCCCCCTCCACTTTCTAAAGTCTCATGAATCATGTCTTCCGTCCTTTTCTCCGTCATTTTTTCTTAGTTTTCTTTGATGATATTCTCATCTATAGTAAAACATGGACAACCTATCTTTCCCGTGCGGATCAAGTTCTTTGTCTCCTTTCTCAGCATCAACTTTTCCTCAAACAATCTAAATGTGCCTTTGGAGCTTCAGAAGTGGAGTATTTGGGTTATATTGTTGGCCAGGATGGTGTCAAGGTGGATCCTAAAAAAATTGAAGCTATGCAGGATTGGCCTCGCCCCAAAACTCTCAAGATATTGTGTGGTTTTATGGGTTTAATGGGATATTATCGCAAATTTGTTAAGAACTATGGAAAAATTGCAACCCCTCTTACTGCTCTTCTTAAAAAGAATTATTTCAATTGGACTCCTGCAGCTGATCAAGCCTTCCATGCTTTGAAAGAGTCTATGTGCACAACTCCTATACTATCCCTTCCTGACTTCAAAAAGACTATTGTCTTGGAATGTGATGCATCTGGGAAAGAAATTAGCGCAATCCTTATGCAAGATGGTAGGCCTTTGGCCTTCACTAGAAAACAATTGTCGAAGCACCATTTTGGCCAATCAATCTATGAAAAGGAAATGATGGCCATTATGCATGATGTGGATCTTTGGCATCCTTATCTATTAGGGAAACGCTTCCAAATTAAGACATATTATCAGAGCCTCAAGTATTTTTTTGAGCAACGTCTTTCATCCCCAAATCAAAAAAAAATGGGTGACCAAGCTATTTGGATATGATTGCAGACAATGTGGTTGCAAATGCTCTTTCAATTAAATATGAAGATGAAGGGTCCCTCTTTTCTCTATCCTTCATTGTACCAGATTGGATCCAACTTGTTCGCCAGGAATGGCTGCAAGATCCCAAAATGTCATGTCTAATCCAACATTGCAAGACAATTCTCCAGTTTCTCCAGAGTACTCTTGGCATAATGAAGATCTATGCTACAAAGGTCGTTTGTATTTAAGCAAAAATCACAACTGAAATCCATGGTGCTATCTGAGCTTCATTCTACACCCACAGTTAAACATTCTGGGTTTGCCAAAACATATGAAAGGGTCAAACATTCTTTTTTCTAGGAGGGTATGAAACATGACGTTCACACCTTTGTGGCAGAATGTGATGTCTGTCAATGCAACAAGGGAGAAACATTCAAATCCACAGGCACACTACAACCACTTCCAATTATACCCACTATTTGGAGAGACATTTCTATGGATTTCATTGTTGGCTTACCTAAATCGGGCAATAAATCAATCATCATGGTGGTCGTTGATCATCTTTCCAAATATGCTCATTTATGTGCTCTTCAACACCCATTCATTGCCTCCACCATGGCTCAAATTTTCATGGATCATATCTTCAAGCTTCATGGCATGCCTCATTCCATTGTATCTGACCAAGATCCCACTTTTACCAACAATTTTTGGCAAGAATTGTTCAGGATACAGGGCACGCAATTGCATCTCAGCACAACATATCATCCACAGACTGATGGTCAAACTAAAATTTTCAATTAGTGTTTGGAAACATATTTGAGGTGTTTTTCATCCAAGAGGAAAAATCAATGGGCTCAATGGTTACCCCTCGTTGAATGGTGGTACAATACTTCTTACAACAACTACTCGCATGACTCATTTTGAAGCAATATATGGACAAAAGCCGACTTCATTCTCTCATGCATGCTTGGTGTCTTGAAGGTCCAGGTGGTTGACCAAACTCTTATAGCTCGAGAGGATATTCTTCATACCCTCAAAGAGAATTTGGACATGGCTTAGAATCGCATGAAGCAACAAGCAGATCAAGGTTACTCAAAACATCAATTTGTTGAAGGGGACCAAGTGTTTATGTGACTTCAACCTTATAAGCAGACTTCACTCAAGGTTGACCATTGTCAGAAGTTGGCACCCAAATTCTATGGTCATTATACAGTTCTTAAGCATATGGGATAGGTGGCCTATCAGTTAGCTTTGCCCAACCATTCTAAGCTCCATCCTGTTTTTCATGTCTCCTACTTAAAGACGGTGATTGGAAGTAAGTGACAAACTCAAACCAGTCTTCTCGAGTTGGATGAAGAAGACTCCATCTGATTGCAGCCACAAGCAATCTTGGACCATCGTGAATGTCATCTCCGTCAACGCACCATCAAGGAAGTGTTAGTATAATGGAAAGATACAACTCCAACAGATGCCACATGGGATATATCTACCATTCTGCAACAATTTCCTCACCTCAAGCCTTGAGAACGAGACTGTTTTTAAGGGGGAGGGAATGCTAGGGACCTAACACCTCCATAACCCCTCACGTAAGTAGAATAATATATTTTCCATGTAATAAAAGGTCAATATTAACAAGGCCTTGTAATAAGTAAGAATAAGTCAAATGTAAGAAGACCTAATAGAAGCTTCCACTTCTAGAAGATCTTCCTCTAGATTGTTCTTTTGGTAGATAGATTTAGCATAAATAAGAGTCGAGTGTATGACAAGTCTCGTCTCGTGAATTATTGTAATATAGAGTTTCTCTGTTGGAGGTTTCCCCCTTGAAGAGACAAGTGAACGTTGCTTCCTATCAATAAAGTTATTATTTTGATGTTGTGGTTTCATATATTGTGTTGTTTTGTTGTTATACTCTGCAATATTTATGTTTTCAACTTTTATAATAGATTTGGTGCCTTAACAAGCACTATAGAGTAATTTTTTCGAGAGTTGTTCTATGTGCCACTATATGAGTCAAGAAATCGAGTGTTTGATCTAAACCTCATTTCAGGACACCTACAAGATTTCCGATATGCCCAAGGGCATGTGGAAGTGAAATTATGTATACAGGTTGTTATCACATGAAGTTGTCATGGGTCAATTTTTCCCCTTAAGTTTTATTTTTTTATCCTTTAGTCTTTTTAGGTTTGTTTTTTATTTTCTCCTCATGGTTTTCTTAGGTTAGCTCAAATGAATGGAAGGATGGAGCTTGGCTCACATTTTTAACCTACATCTATGGTTTATACCCTTGGTTCATCACATGATTTGACAACTATCACTTCCATCCCCATGACACCATAAGCCTGACATGTCACTACCTCCATTCATACGCTTGAACCTCTCCACTCTATCCCTTTCAAATCAAATCTTTTCAAGTACACGGCCAACTCACTAGTAGTTTTCGTAGCGCATCTTTTGTACACCCTCCCTCTTTATCATCATTTGAAATTATGAAGTTGATGTCATGCCATTTCGTTGTTTTCAGTATCTTTGTTTTCAAAAGGAATAATCGTGATTTGGTCATTAAAGAATTCTAACTGTTTACCAAAGTTTGAAATCCTGCTCCTAGCTCGGCATTGCAGAAACTTCTAGTCCAGGCAGCATTGTGGATTATGCTACAGACCAACTGACCGAGGTGAATTGAAGACTGGGATGGTTGTGATCAAATTCATGCCTTATGAAGATCATCAATAGTTAACCTACAGTGTCCAGGTACTTTTTGAGCCATCCGAGCTCTGTTGAAGATCATCTAAGGTTCTGTTAAAATTTATGTCGCACCTGATGCTGCAAATTGCGGTTTCCTCCACCCACCAGCCCCTTTACCTTTGTTGTCACACATTTATTATCCATTTTCATATTGTCAGCCTCCTCCACTGAAATTGAATCATTTTTTCTACCAGAGCTATTGTGCATATTTATTTCTTGGCCATTGTTGTCTACGCTTCAGAAACCACTACGAAACTGTGTTACAGATCCCCTGTTCCAGTGCTGCAAATACTGTGTCAAGCCAGTGTCATCATCTATGCTCACATCTCCAGCATTAGCTCTTTTCCTTCACGATGTCATTCTATATTTTCATCTCAAAGTCTATTTGTAGTGAAGAGTTTAGGAGCCTTTTCCTTTAGAATGATGATGACCCTATATGGTGGCTTTATGTTAGCCTAAAACTTGACATTGCAGCCTCCTTGCATATCATTTCTCTAAAGAGATTTTCCTCCTTTTCTAAGCCATCAAATTTTTCTCTTACTAGTTCAGAAATCAATTGGAAGAAATCCATGAAAGCCCAAATGAGGACCACCTTTCAAAAAACCTAAAGACTTTTGTCCCTGTTTGGTTTCCTATACCTCTCATAACATTGTAGTGTTTGATCTCTTGCTTCTATCAATGGATACACCCCAACAGAAGAAATCTCACAAGGGTGGGAGTGTAGTCAGGACCGAGCTTTATGATATGCACTTGTTTGATGTTGAACCTCTAATCAGGGAGGTCTTCCAAAGGGTTGGTTTCCTAACTTTCTATCAGAATATGTAGAGGGGACACCCTGAGGTATCCAGGGAATTTGCTTTAAACTTTGATGGCACTAAGACCAAGGTAGGAACCCTTGAGATGGAAGTATCTGAGGCCACCATTGTAGCAACCATTAAGATACCCAACACTCGTGAAAGGTGGTTCAAATATATGACTCTTAATGCAGCCTTTTCTAAAGATTTCCTCAAACCAGAACATCAGAAAGATAATTTGTCTAAGGGAGTGCCAAGGAGCCACTTGGCTGAGGGTTTTGACAAAATGTTGAAAGTCATCCAGAGGTATTTTACATGTGAGGGGAGATTCAACATGATATACCAGTATCACATTAGGCTTTTGCTACACTTCACAGGAAAGGATTTAATGAACATCCCTTTCTATTTGTTTAGGAGTATGGGAAAAATGGTTGATAGGGTACAAGCCAAGTCCAAGGTTGTGGACACCAGTGTTTTCCACTCAAGATTGATCAGGATGCTTGTAATGGAATAATTGAAGAAAATAAACCTCACTTGGAAGCAATTCATTGTCTCTTCTAATCTGCATCTAGATGTAGCCCATACCCCTCAATCTAGGGTGCAGAGCCCTTTGCCAGCTAGTAGTGTTGCCCAAATAGAAACAAGCAAAAAGAGAAAGGGAAAACACATTGCCCAAGATAAAGTAGTTCCTATAGAAGTTGAAGAAGAAGAAAGGGAAGCCCATCACTGCCCACAAAGGGAACTTTCACCTTAGCTTGCACCTGAACTAGAGGGAGTTCCCTCAAGAAAAACTATAGCCAAAAAGGGGAGAAAGTTACATTTACAGAAAAATAGAGCATTTCGTAGCGCCTGGCGCTACAGAATCATCTACACATACTGTATTGCAGACTCGCTACAGAAAGCGTTGCAGAATCACCTAGCCAGATGCAAAGTGGTAGTTCGCTACGAAAAGTTGTTGCATAACAGTTTTCACAGGTGGGCGCTACAAAATCTACTACCGAATGTGCTACAAAATCTATTGCAGAACAATTTAAATAGGCAGGCGCTACGAAATCTGCTACCAGTTGCGCTACGAAAGTTGCTACGAACTAGTTGATACAGTCAACAGTTTTGAATTCACTCCTCTTCTTAGCTTTGATGGATTTGGAGGGAATCAATGGTCACCAGGTGGTAGATGGGACTCAACACAAAGGCTTGGAGGACACATGGCAGTGATGGAGATGTGCCCAAAGAACAACAAACTATGTCATGATTATCTTGTTAGAATTGTTGCCAACATGCTCCATGTTTTAGCAATCTGTTAGTTCCACTTGTACAGATGTTAGATTAGCAGTTTTTTGTGGAGAATCCTAGGTTAGAGAGGCCAGCTCACACTTCAAGTTGTTGCTTATTGTTTAGACTATAAATACAACAGAAGAATGTTATTTTTAGGTTCGAATGGTTGAGCAGAGCTCCCTATTGTAATATTTTGATTAGAGAGAGCCATACTCTGGTTTATGTACGAGATCTGAGATATTTTTATTAATAGAAGTCAACCTATTTTCATTGTCTTGCTTCTTCTTACTCTAATTTCTCATTATTGGATGATCCTTATGATATGTTATAGTTGTGTTATAATGGATGTTTGATTATGATGTTGTTGTAAATGTTTTCAGTGTTTTAAAGTTTAGTTCAAGAGGTTCTTGTGACTGAGTGTTTTCTTCACCTAGTTGCTAGAAGGCTTGATGCTTATAGCAGACCTATTCATCTTCCTCACCAAGTCTTCCATCTACTCACATTTATCTTTAAACCACTGACTGAAGTTAACCAAAACCTCATTTGATTATGCATACTAGCCTAGATTTTATATGTTGAAACATTGCTATGCTAAGTTTTTTCCATTTGACATTCTATCATAAATCTACATTTACAAACCTATTTGATGGGTGTTGGGCTTATCCTCCTTCAATCTGAGGGTGACTCTCGATGCTAACATGTGTGTTATCTAATGTGGTACTACTCAAAGGGGTACCAACATGGGTTATAAGGGCTTCCAAACAGGTGAAACCTCTTGTATTTCATGCATGTATGCTTTCCCCACTGTAGATTTACCCACTTAATGATAGATCTTTGTGTTATTTATAGACTCTAAAACATGTATCTGGCCTGATTAAAAAAAAACTTGCTTTAAAATGTGTCGAGAAAGCGCTTTAATGCCACTTGTGATGTGCTAATTAAAAATATTAAGAGTAACAATTATAGATATTACTATAGAATTGCAAACACAATAGATAGTATGAACCAAAATATTACACCTTTATTGATATGGAAGCAATGTTCACTCGACTCTTCAAGGGGGAAACCTCCAACAGAGTAGATCTTAGATTATGAATGATTTCCAAGACATCTTTTACAGTGTTGTTGAGTACTCAACACACCCTAAAAAGTCTGGGACCATTTACTTTTTTGGGAACCACTCGATCTTTGGCTTGGACTGTTATCACTTCAGTATGAAACTGATGCCTTCGCTTATCTCATATGTTTCATGATTGAATTGATTAAAGTTTGTTTGTGTACAACAAAGAACCTTCTTAACTCTGAAAGAGACTTAATTACTACTCAAGGAATCGGTCTCTTCCCAAATTTTCCCCGACTCACTTGATAAATTCGTCATCGACGAAAGTGAAAGGTGGCGGAAATCGTTTGGGAAGTCAAAGTAGCCAAGCGCCGACCTTCATCGGCGTCGACCAATGAAAGTGTTTCTTTCCCACGAATAAGTCTCGAAAAGGATGTTGTCGAAGGCCGATCCATTCGGTTTTGGTAGAAATATGTAATAGTTAGCACCGCACAAATAGATGATGACTTCGCCGACCACAGACTCCCAAAACATTTTCAAAGACGAAAGCTTATGAAGATGATAACCCGTTGATAAACTGCACAACCTGAATTTTCTCTCGATCACCAATCCCCGATATCATCGGTGTTGGAAGTTTTAACAGAAGAATAGTATTGGGAGTACACACGGATAATAGCCGACCCTCGATCCATTCGTCGGATGACGTGACATGACGATATGTTTTAACCCCTGAATGTGTTAGGTACGCTACATGTATTGTTTTTAGTTAATTCATGAATCGCGCATTAGTTACTGACTCATGCACGAATAAAAAAGAACCGTTAAACTCGCTAATATAATGCACCCTCCTCCGTGCCTCTGCCCTCAACCAGTTAAGTTTATCTGCAGAAATCTGATAGTACTTTATTTTGAATCTTCATTCATTACTCGTATTCACTGATCAATATGACTGGTAGTCTCTCTCCAGTTATATCCTTTTCGAGTCATTGTGTATGATCCTACTCTGTGCAGCAAGAAATTCAGGTCAAGTAGAAGAGAGAAGCTAACAGTCTGGAAGAAGCGCCCAAAGTTCAATGAGTATTAAACAGTTATCCTAGCAAGCATTACAGGTATGTGTACACAAGTGGTGTTTTACGCTCCATTTTATATGTTCTCACCCAACGTTGTTTTGTATACGTGTTTAAAGGGAAGTTTTTAATTGCAGGAACAATGCCTCCGAAGAAGTCCTCCACCAGGAAATCGCCAAGAGCGTCGAAAATACAAGAACCAGAAGCAGGAGAAGGCTCCTCCCCAGTAGTTGCAAGACAATTAGAATTTGTTTCCAAGCCAGTACCCGTTATTAAGGCAGTCACCAAGTAGGCCTTTGTTCAACCCCCGACTTTCGGAGATACAGAGGCAAATATTGGAGCCAAAACAACATTTCCTCGCTGGGAAGAAGTGTTCGATAAAATCAAGAAGGAAGAACCCCTCAATTATACCCCGCACAATGACCCTGATACAAGGAAGCTCGATGACGAGGTCCTCCCAAATATTTGTAGGGCCTATCTACACATGGTGGCGAGCCGGTATCAGGTTTTCCCTTACATTGAGATCCTGAAGTGGCTCATTGACCACAATGATGCACAAAAATGTTTGATTAATGATGATAATGGTGAATGCGTCGGGGTCTTCCTCCCATCATAGGTTCAGAGTTACTATAAGCTCAATGAGTCTGGAGAAAAGTTGAGCACTGATTTTGTTCTGAGTTTCTATGCATCCCACGATACCAACAAAATCATATGGCATCTTGATGGAGGGAAGACACAAAGTTCATGAACCGGACTATTGGCTGGTATCCAACGACCAATCTTAGGGAACCATACATATACCTTATGGCTCTCCTATGTAGATTGCATGGAGAGAAAGACTTCTCCCAGTTTTCAGAGGCTTGGATGCCTCTGGCTTTCATAGTAGCCATTTCAAGTATCGATTTCAATTGGGGCACCATCATCTCCAAACAACTGAGCACTTGCATAAAGCAAGCCCAGGTGTCGAAGGAGGGAGAAGTTCTCGCCTTCTATATGGCCTCATATCTACTGGAAATCATCTACACCCGGAACACTTTCTCTGGGATGAACCTACATTGGCACTCTTCGGAGCTCACGGTCCATGTATACTTCAACATCCTATGGGAAAACAAATACAAGAAATCCTATGTTGTTATCTGTGATCAGTTTATTGCACGCATTTACTTCTTACTCTTAAGGAAATAATTCCCTAGATTGTCAGATGAAGCAAAGAAGGTTATAGCCAAAATTGGCCACTGGTATTTAGATGAACGAGAAACCTACATCAGGGTTTTTGGCGCCACAGGGGCACCCCACTTATTACCCATTTATGTTCCCGATCGACTAGTGTTAGGGGAAATTTGCTATCAAACCATCCTGCAAGGATACAATGCAACTTTAGTAAAAGACAAGAAGCGGGCTTTCATATCGTATGGGTTTCATATCGGCTTCTGCATGGTTGAAGACACCGTGCATGCTAAACAACTTGGGCTAGGTCAATTGGAATTTCAGTTCCAAACTGGCTGATTTCGCAAACACGATCCCAAGGGATGGTCCTACAGCACGCGTCACATGTATCATCATGTTGGTCCTATGCCCATGACCAATTCGAGGATGAAATTTTCATTGAGAACGCTCAAGACTGGAATGTGGTGGCATCCAGGAAAGTTGATCCTCGAGGAACCAGGTTTAGAGCTATGAGCTACGAAGAACATGCAACGTTTTTGGAGCAGTTAAAGAAATTAGCTGACACCCAGAAGGAGCAGTTGCATATGAATTGGATGAAGGAATAACCGATCCCAAAGAAGACATTGAAGCTGCGGGAGCTCATCAAGAATCCCCGTTATAAATCAGGAATCTCCCGGAAGATCAAACTGCACAAGAGAGGGGTACACTTTTATACCAACAAACCCGGCTGCTAATGAAGCGAATGCAAGATGACCCATACCTTACCATAAAACCTACGATTTCAACTACCGACCAAAGCATCCCAACAAAATCGAGTGATCCTGTCTCTGAAGTTCCTGATAACACCAATGGGTTAGGAAACCCTGAATCCATAACATCACCGATCAATCCTTCGGAAGGAGGGACAACTCAACCAGAGACAGGTCAGGCGTCGATAGAAACACAAGTGCCTAATCCCTTGAGCACACTTATACATATATACAGCAACAATGAAAGTCCGGAGCCCGCTCGCGGCACCCCGATGCACGTCTAAGAGGAAGAAGGTCTCGAGAACATCCCTTCCCCTGAGCTCGAAGTTCAATTTCAAGACAAGGAGGTCTCGCAAAAGGGAGCAGAAGCCGAAGGCGGCCTCGACACGAAAGACTCCGATAAATCAGAAACTGAAATGGATCAGAGTGACGAACCCGAGTCCGGGGAAACAAAGAAGGGATCTCTGCAAAACAAAATAGGCAGTTCTACGGTAGACCAGCAAGTAAGAAACGAGTTTATACTCGACACCTCTACTCTACCCACTACTCAAACCCCTGATGAGCGACAGGTAGAAGTCGGATCTACAAGACAAAGCAAGAAAGTTCGAGAGCCCACTTCTGAACAAATATACACCACTGGAAACCTGGGAAACAACCTCACATGGGGCGATCAGTAGATACCAGAGCCGGTAGATGAGGTATCTGACATCTATGTGATATCCTATGATCAAAAGAGAAAATCCATCATTCAAAGGACTGCAAAGAAGAGAAGGATCACCTTGGATCACTCCATCTTAGTTACTACAGAGGAGAAATTAATCAACACAGCAGACGTTCATGCGTCTAAACTAATTGGCGTGGAAAAATCCCTCTCTTATGCTGCCCAGGATAGAGCAGGAGGGATGAAAAGGAATTAGCTTCCACCCTAAAGGAGCTCGAACACTTGTGCCATCTGGTCGAGTACTACAAGAGCGCTACGCAAACCGCTGGGTATCTAAAAAGTGAGTTCAACGGAGTGTACAATGAGTTCAAGAAAGAAAGACATATGTTGACAGCGAATGTAGTCGAGTTCTAGGAAGACACTCTCATGGCACTCGTGACGTGCAAGGAGATGGAGCGATGACATGAAAAAGAACAGCAAGCGGTAGAGAGGCTCGAATATATTGGGGTAGTTCAACAAGATCGAGAAGGAAAGACATGGCATTCGGTTGGTAGGCAAAAGTAGTCTTGACGGCATGAATAAATCTGTCGAGTACTGGGCTAAGATGTCCCGGGACCCACACCGAGAAATCCAAGAGCAATGGGCCAAGTGCCAGAAACACTGGGGTAAAATTAATAAAGTGATAAAGAATGTCAGTCTCCCCAAGTTCGACACTCCAGATGAATTTATCAACCTGAGCGATGTGTTAAAGATACATGCCGAGAAAGACTCGCTATGGGTCGAAGAGTGCGCAAAGGTCACCGATGCAAAGCCAGGGCAAGTGCAACAATTCACGGAACACCCGATCAGAGCTCGAGCCATGCTGCAACAACTGAACTCCAGTTTGGTGAAGTACCTAGCGCATGCAGTGGATATCAAAGGAGTATATGTTGCCCCTATGGAACAACATAGGTTCCCATGGGCTCAAACCTGTGAAGATCTGTTTATCAGTGGTCTGAATATGAAAGAAGTCACCCTTTTCAAGAGACATCTCGGGTGGACTATTGAAAGAAATTGTTGAATGACCACGCCACGTGGTGATTTTTGTTTGGCTCGAACTATATTTAGTCGTTAATTGCAGTTAAAACTTTATATTATAAATAGAGACATCGACCAATGAACAAAGGTCGATGCTTGTTGTAAGAACTCTTTTTGTTGTTGTTGTTGAGAACTATTTTGAGACTGCTGTAAACTGAGAAGTCCTTCTGGACCAAAGACAAGCTATTTTCATTAGATGTATATGATTGGAGTTGGAGAAGAATTACTTCCTATCCTGTTCCAAGAATGATGCAGTAAATGAGTAAGAGAAATCGATTCTGTTGTCAAGTTATCTGGTGCAATGTTTTGATGTTCTTTGCTTTAATGATGAAGATAAATCGTTGTGTTGTTATGTGATGAATGTTATGGTAAATGAATTATTTTGCTTACTGTGATCTTGATTACATATGTGTTTTCTTTATGTTAATTAGTTTTTCTCAGACAATAATTCGATGTTCATTTGGTTAATGTATTAGTACTAGGCCCTTTGGCATAGAATTACTGTCTACATGTTTGAGCAGCAGGTTATCCCAAACTCAGCCTCTTCCCCAGTAGTTGAAATTCAATCATGTTACTTGTCAAGTTGGCTTATGTTGGATTATGTTGGCTTGCATCTCTCAAACTAGTCCCACCTAAGAGGAAAATACAGAAAAAGAGCAGTCCTACTTGAAGGGAGAGCCTTCACAAGAAAATGCAAAAGCCCATCGATAAATTGGTCGGATCGCAAGATCTGGAGAAGCATTCCACCTCAAACGTTGCAGAGTCTAATTGGCCCTCGGTGGTGAGTTTGGTTCCTTCTGTTGAATCAAGGGATTTAAGACCCATCAACAAGTGCTTATACATATTTACATAGTAATTTATATCCCCTAAGAACATTCTAGAGAAGGAACTTTCTAGTAGGCAGAACCTTCTAGTAAGCCTTCTTACAATAATTGTGTTCACACTACTACGTGGGCCTTATTTACTAGTGATGACCTCAATACATAGAAATACATAGTAATCTATATAATTAGGGGTTCAGGGAGGGTCATACAAATCTATTGGATAATTTAAATAGTGCCATGTATTCTTTTAAATCCTCATTTTTTCCACCTTAGATATTAAACACAAATATTATCAAGTTTTGTGCCATTAGGTGGAAAATTGGCGAATACCTTGAGGGTTTCTTCCATTGTTTTTTTAGCCATGAATTTAGAATGTCTTTTTTGATATATTTTCCATTAAACCTCTCTATGAGAGCATATCCTTGGTATATCCCTTGTCTCATTTACCATGTAGTCCTTAATGTACAACTTCATCTTATCTAATTTTATATGCAAGTGACTTTCTTCAACCTTTTTCTCTCATAGGATTCCTTATCCTTTGCCCCAAGTTCCTAATGAGGTTCCTCCCCTTATGCATGCATTGTCTTTATGTCCTAAGACCATTTTCTTTTCTTTTTTCAATCGCAACCATGATATATTTCAAAAAATCTTCCCCGAGCTTAGAAAGAAAATGATGAAGGTTTAGAACCAATCCTTGATGGGTTTTTGCCAATCACCAAGGAGATTTTATGATAGTCATTGAGTAACATCTCAATGTCTTTGATAGTCTTGTGTGTTGCCCCTAATCCTTGTTTTTTTTTCTTGTTTGTTTTCTTTGAGAACACATGCATCACCATTTCCATCCTTACCCTTTATATGTTATGATGGGTCTGTTTTGGGGGATCATCCTTTCAATCTTATTTGTTGGTGCGAGATAATCCACCTTAGGTAATTCCTGCTCCAATACTCCTTGAATCATTTTCATAAAGAGATACATTTTCAATGAATGGTTGGGGTACCCATGATGTGAGCTTTGGTATGCCTTCCCTCTTACAATGATGATTGGCTCAAGATGGAAAGAACCCTTTTGGTCTGCTCTCGATTCGCTAATGCTCCTTGGTTCCCTTTTCCCAGTAGCCTCCATACCTATAAATTGATTTGCATGGTTGGGATGTCTGATGGGGGGGTCCATTCGTTGTTTGTATCCATGATAGGTTCTGCTCCATTATCCTTGTCTTAGATCAAATTTATTGCTCACTCAATATCCAAGAGAGGTTTACTAATGTCTTCCTCATATTCAAAAGATCCACTCAACCCCTTCCGATGATTTTGGTTTTACTTGCAATAGGATGAATATTAATCTCCTTCCCTTTCAATGATATAGATCTTTAAGCCTACAAGCTCCTTGCTAAACTCTAGCTTTTGCTTCATCCTCCTCTCCCACTTTGCCAAAGCTATATATATCACAGTGGGTTAGCTTAGTTGGTTTAAATAGACTATTTCAAGGTGGAGTTTGTCGTGAGGTCTTTGGTTCTAGTCTAGTTGAGGTTCGAGCTTGGATGAGTCTCATTGTGTTACCAGCTACTATTGTGGTTGGAAAGTGAACCACCTTTTATCTAGATATTCTTGATTATTATCGCACAGTTTGTAGATGGAAGAAAGGATAAAGAATAGTAGGTCAAACTGGCGAAACATGAACCTTCCCCACCCAATGTCACCACAATGGGGAGGTTCTTTCTATTTAGGGAGGCTAGGCCTAGGGGATACGTCCATGTAACCTGGGGTTTTGAAAGGGCAAAGGCTAACAACACAAAGACGAAGTTCCCTTTCATAGATTACTGCCAATCAGATAGTCCTGCCTAAACAACCAATAATAGAGTATAACCAAAGAAAAGAAAAGCACTTGCTTGAGACAATACAACAAGGAAACTGATACGTGCAATCTTTGTTAATACTTCATATAAATCAATGACTATCTGATATTCAATATGAGCAATTTGAAAGGTAAATGTTGACGAAGTTAATGTTTACAAGATAACAATGGCATTAATATCACTTCATCAATAAATACTTGAATGAAGTGGCATTCAATATAATAAATAACTTCTTAACTCAATTAATGCCTTCACCTACCATTCAATTACTCAAAAGTCAAAACGTTGTTGCAATAAAGATGAAATATTTAATGATGACGTCAACAACTTAGGGTTAGTAAGTTAGTCTAGGCTAGGGTTAGTGTAGTTAAGGTTTCAATTTCAAGAGGTTTGAGAGTGTTTGGATCCAATTCTACTTCAACGTTGGAGGTCTTAGATCAGTGCCTTAGGGTTGATGGAGTCATAGGTGAAGAATGAAAAAGTTGAAGGAGATGAGATTTTAAAGGACTAGAGGGATAAGTTTTGAAGTGCTGCTAAAGTAGGGCTCCAAAATCATAACCCTAGGGGAGAGAGGCTCACTCTGGTGTTGCTA
>JZKD02S2027211.1:0-25435 GCA_000966675.3 Picea glauca
CTCAGCCCCTTGCTTTCGGCGATATTGAAGCAACCACTGTGTTTAATTTTCTTTTTAATGATATGATATTTTATTTTTGACGGACTTTTATTTTTACAATCGCTATTTGGATCTGTTATGTTGTTCAGTGTCTCAATATCTTGCATGCTAACTGCGAATCTACTTGCAAGTTAGACGAGGGTATCCTGATCTTGCAGGACATAGCTCATAGCTCAAGAGAGTAACTTCCCAAGCTTTATGCGATTTCCATGTCATCATTCAAGAGGTTGCACCGAACTTCATAAAATATATTTGGTCGATTATTCTTTAATCCAACTCTGAGATGCTGACACAACGTTTTGGTTTCTTTCAAACCTTCAAAATAACTTATACCAGATCATATAAAATAAAATAAAGTGAGGATATACACATGGTTCACATGGCCTTTTTTAAATCCTTTATATCACGCCCTGTCATCACATTGTATAACCAGACTTGTTTCCCACGACCTCCTTATAGCTTTTACACCATGCTTTGTCATCATATCGTATAGCCCAAAGTAAACGGTGGGTCCAAAAGGATAAATGGCATATGATTCCCATGACACTCATGTATCATCATAATCTTCTCATAACAATATTTTTCTCATGGTATGACTAACATGGGGAGAATGCCAAATAGATAATAAAAAAGGTATCATCTTTAATAAACTATTAAGGGATATATGAGATGTATTTCTGGTAAGGTGGGTTATGCCAACGTGAGTGATGTGAAAAGAAGATTGCAATTTAATGAAAAAATATAATGTTTGTTTGTTTTTAGCATGACAAGAAGTGGTGTTGAGGTCTTAACAAAAAAGGCATGGTATAAGATATAGAATAAAAGGCATGTGATGGAGTAAGTTAATAAAGTCAAGTCCATTACATGTTCTTAATTTAATAAAGTGAAAGAACATGGCCATGTAATAATATAATTAGGCTATGGTATATTCACGGAAAAGTGGTTATAAAATTACAATCTAAAGTTATGGTATAACATTTTAACGTAAAGTCGTAAAGTCATAGTTAGAAAGTTTAAAAGAAAGGTGTAAGATCACAAGATGCAATGCATAAGAGTTCAAAGATATTTGTTAAACAAGTAAAATTAGACGGTGTGAATAATGTAAGGAGTGGGAAGAGGACCATGTTTAAGTGTTATGAACATTTTTCCAAGTGCGTTGCACCAATTTTAATAAGAGTGGGAGCGACTTTGTGAAAGCGATTTGAAATAAGGAGGAGCTTGTCAATGCTTTGTCGATTAAGTACTTGTTGACAAAAATCGTAATCAACATACTGGATAAAAAATAATGCTCTCACAATGGGGAGATTTGTTCAACAGAATCAACCGGGAAGATTACCTGGAGTTTATCCCACATAGTGACCCGGATGTAAGGGTGCTCGATGACCAGGTTTTTTCGAATATCCGACGGTCGTGCTTGCATATGGTAGCCTGCCGAACTCCAGTCTTTCCCTACATTGAGACTCTGAATTGGATAATCGATCATGCAGATGCGCAAAAGTGCCTAATCAATGATGAGAATGATGGATGTGTAGGAGTTTTTCTCCCGACAGAGGTCTAGAAATATTACAAGATCAGGGACCCGAAGGAGTGGTTGAACATAGACTTCGTGGTGAATTTATATGAATTCCATGACACCAGCCGATTGATGGCCTCCTGGTGGAAGGAAGACAAGAAATTTACAAACCGGAGAAACGACTAGTATGAGATAGCAAATCTAAGGGAGCCATATATCTAATTAATGGCTCTAATTGTTCGGTTGTATAGGGAAAAAGATTGTGCAAAGTTCTCAGAGGCATGGATGCCCCTGGCATACAATGTGGCTATTTTCAAGAGTAGTTTCAATTGGGGAGCAATCATCTCCAAGCAATTGAGCACCAGTATATTGCAGGCTCATTCACCAAAGGAGGGAGAAGCTTCTGCTTTTCACATGGCCTCATATATGTTAGATGTTATCTGCTCAAGGAATGTCTTCACCGGTATGAATTTGATTTGGTACGTCGCAGAGATGCATGTACATGTCTAATTCAACATCCTATGGAAAAACAAGTACAAGAAGTCTTATGCTCTCATTTGCGATGAATTCATTACTCGAATTTATTTCATTATATTCAAAAAAGAATGCCCAAGAGTGTCTGTAGCGGCCAAGAAAATGATTTCAAAAGTAGGCCATTGGTACCTCGACAAAACCACAACCTATATCAGGGTGTTTGGGGCCATCAATGTACCATATTTACCCCCCGCTCATGTCCCAAACCAGCTTGTAGTGGGGAAAATTTGTTACCAAACCATCCTGCAAGGATATAATGCCACCTTGGTTAAGGACAAGAAACGAGCATTCATGCCCTATGGTTTCCATATAGGGTTTTGTATGGTGAAGGACACTGCTCAAGCTAAACAAGAGGGTTTGAGTCAGATGGAATACAGGTTCTCGACATGTCGTTTCACAAAAATGACCCTAAAGGCCTAGTTCTCCAACATGCTTCACAAGTCTCTTCCTATTGTCCATATGTACATGACAAGTTTTAAGATGAGATATTTATAGAATGTGCTCAGAATTGGGAGGAGGTACTACAGAGAAAAACTAACCTGAACATGACTAGGTTCAAAGATATGAGTATGGATGAACAAGTCGAAACAATAGAATAGATGGTTCAAGAAGCTCTCAGTATTAGAGGAGAAAACAGAGCAGCAGAAGCCACCGAGACACAAAGGAGGGGCATGTTGTTACTAGAAGGAGCCCAAAGAATCATCGACTAGCTAGAAAATGATCCTCAACAAGTAGAAATGACGAGGATCACCCCGGACAACCCAATCAAAATCAAAGAGGAGCTAGATGGCTCAGAGTCAATACAACTGGAGGAAACCACTGGTCTGGAAAATCCCAAAGTCCCATCACTACAAGCCACATCGTTGGTGACCATTCCAACCCAGTATGAGATTCCAAGAACACCAGGTGAAACGGTTTTTCCTAATCCCATGTTTGATATAATAACCATCTATGATGATGAAGAGAGTTCAGAGGTCTCACTTATAACTCTGATACCAATTACAGAGAAGAAGGAACATGGGGGAACATCTTCTCCAAGTATCGATGCATCAATTCCAAACCCTTTGTAAGGAGACCATGAGGATGAAAGTATCTTAGATATTGAACTTCTAGACCTGTCGGAGACCTTGAAAGACAACTCCAAGGAAGAGATAGGTTCAGGTGGGAAAAAAGATGGATTGCAACAGTCGAAGATCAACACCTCAACAGTTGATCACCAAGTAAGTATGGGGCCTATCACTAACTCTTCATTTTTTGTCGATACCTCACCAGCCGATGAACACCAGATGAATTTCAAGCCATTGGAACATATGGAAGAAGTACAAGAACCGGTTCTATAGAAAATACATACAAGGCATGAGAAAATACATACAAAAGAGGTGGGACGAGTGTGAAAGAAGTTGGAAAAAGATCAATTGGGAAATGAAAGGCATTGGCCTCCCAGAGTTCAGCTCACCCGAAGACTTTGTCAACTTGCATGACATATTCAAACAACATGCAAAACAAGACTCATCATGGGGAGTGGATATCGCATAGGTGGAAAGCATGACACTGGGTCAAATACAAGATTTTATGGAACATCTGATCAAGGCTCATACAGTTCTGCATCGTTTAAGTGCTAAAGTCATCAAATACAGAGAACGAGTAGTAGAAGTGAAGGAAACCCTTTCAACGCCGATGGACCAGCACAGATTCCCATATGCTAACACATGTGAGGATCTCTTTGTCAAGTGGTAAGAATACGAGAAGAGTCATCCACTCTAGTATAACCACGACATGATTTCCAAAGAACAAAGAGATCAAACGCCACATGGTAATATTTTGTTTTACTTAGCACAAACTTGTAGCATCTATTTTTAGTTAGTGATTATTTATAAATAGGGGGATTGACCTTTTGGGATAGGTCGATGGTTTTGGGAAAAGACCCTCTTTTGAGAATTGTAAAGAACTATTTCTGAGAAACCTTAATTGAGAAGTTTTGTTTAGAACCAAAGACAATTATTATTATTATTTTTATCAAAGGCATTATGTGATTGGATTGAGGAGGAACTACTTCCAACTTTTATTTTAGTAGTTGATGTTGTAACGAGTAAGAGTTTCTGAATCTATTGATAAGCTATATGTTTCAATATTTTAACAGTTCTTTTGTTCTTAATGATGAAAAAGAAAATCGTTGTGTTAATGTGTGATTGATGGTAGAGCTAAGGAAACTATTTTTATTACACTCATCTTATTGCATGCATATTCTCTTTCAATAATTGTATCTCAGTCACTGTTGAAATACCAACAAGTTAATGTATTATTACTATCATTGTAATAGGTGTGAATATCGTTGTTTGCATGCTAGAGAATGACGGTTATCCCAGGCTCAACCTTCTTCAGTAGTTAAGAATCCCTTCTATTAGTTGGTTTATACCATCACACCTTAATTTATCAGACTCGTCTAATAAAAGGAAAAGAAAAAAGAGAACGTTTAATTTGAAGGAGGAAATTTTACAAAATGATATCATGTCAATCACTAAGTAAAGCTCATCGATAAATTAGCTAGATCGAAAGATATGGGGAACCATTCCACCCATCAAACGTTGCAGAGTCTAATTGGGCCTCTAAGGTGGGTTTGGTTCCTACTGTTGAGTTAAAGGGATTTCAAATCCCGAAGGATCCAAGGATCGACGACCCACGTCACTTCGTAAATTCGGCCTTCATGAGTTTTGGAGGTTCAACACCTTCGTTCTCTTAAAGAGGTCAACGTTGGACTGACCTCGGGGTAGATCTATTGGTCAGGAAATTTCACAGGTGTCCTAATATCTATGGCCCGTGTCACTTTGTGACCAGTAGGTGGATCATAGTTTAACGGGGGGTGAGTCCCATGCTAAAAGGTAAATTACCTCCAGCTGTCACTCCACGGTCCAACCACGGAATCGACAAGTCGTCTTCGGCACAATTCGTTCTTTACAATACTTATCTCCCCGGGGCTTCAAACTCCCAGAATCCCGAATGCTTAGATCCCTCCAAACTTAACCCAGGGTTCCTAGGCCTTGGTTATATGGAGCTTTGTCAATCCCCAAAGAATACATTCATACCTCTTGGCCAAGCTTTGGTTAAGATCGCAACACCCCGGAGCTTCGAACAAGTATAGTTCTGAACCTAGAAAATATTAGCGCCTTTCGGCTAGCACAGTGTTCCCTGACCTTGGTCATATGGACCCTCTAGTGAGTATCAGGTTGTAATATCAACTCTTATTCGATATTTGGTTAAGGTCATGGGCACGAGCCTTTGGTATCTTAGGCTATGGGCTTGAAGGAACATCCCTCCACTCACAAAACTTAGGTTCTAACACAAGGAATGGCACTTTCAAAGGATAAACAAAATTGTAGGAGTCCCATAGAGTCTGCCCTGACTCTAGTACTGTGAAGTTGATCCCTAGGAAGAATACCTTGAGGATTTCCCAACCAACCAAGAGGCCATACTGATCATCTTATAACCATTCGAAGGTAACATTTTACAGAAGAAGATTAAGCATTTTCCATATGAATCAAACACTACAAATATTAGTCATAGACACAAACATTCAAATCATACATTCCAATTTAAGTGCACATGGATTAAGAAGTTCTTATCTATTACAAGCTACAACCAACCAACTGACTGTGGGTGTTCTCCTTTCCACCCAACTAGATGCTCAGAGGAAGTCATTCTTAGCACTCTGGCCACCCGCGTGCCAAGCCATGATATCACCGGGGAAATTTATGTCATTTCTCAGAGATCCTCTCTTTTCACAACAAACCTGCGAGGTTTATCAGATGCTTCCTCAACATCAAACTCATGGCCTTTATATTTTCTTCTGCATATCTAGGTCATGCATTCCCATCTGTGCATGCACTCTTGTCTAGTGTCTCTCCTTCTCTCTTGTCTGGTGTCTTTCCTTCTCTCTACAGAGATTCACACGCCTCCCCCTCAACTGTCTGCGCATGTATCTCCTTCATGCCTTTTTCCAGGATGGTTCTTGACCTACATGGTTCCTTCTATCAAAAGGAAACTTGGGCCAACCTAGGTCTGTAGGAATCTGTGGTACTTAAGCATGACATCTTCCCATCTCCTCATCCAAATCATGCTTCCATTCATGGGGGTAGTTGATTATTCAACCACTAGTCCTTCCTTCATTAACTGATTCCTCTCCTTGGGATCCAAAGGGGGTTTATTATTCCCAATAAGAGGAAATTTGGGGTCATATGACATAATGAACCCTCTCTTATATTTTTCACATTCTTTCCCCTAGTGATATCATGGACAATACTTCATGGCTTCACCCCCACAGTTAGTCATTGGAAATCTAAACAAAATACTTTTACATGTTTCACATGCCATAGCATGATAGTCCTAATTAATGATTAATTACAAGCTAAGGAAACATGGGTATTGCAATCCCTCCCCACTTAAAAAGGAACATCGTCCTCATTGTTATTTCTCAGTAACACATGTCATTCCTTTCTCATTCAGCTTCTTGAGAAGTCTTGACCCTCTTTCTTGGTCAATTCCTTATCAAACTCTTGGCCTTCTTCACATATCTTCACTAGTTCTTGGACATCAAGCACATTAATCAAAATTTTCATGCAAAAACATATTAATCTTGTTCAAAATTCAAGAGGAATTTTGATTTCATAATATAGCACAATACTTATCTATGCAGTTTGTGAATCTACATCCACATGGCTATCTTGTTATCTTGGCTCACTGCTTTTCCTGGACATACCCATTGTGTGTGTTATCCCCCACTTTCAAGGATAACTAGGTGATCATGTCTAGAGGCCCATAGGTCCTAGTCATGGAGTACCGAGAGAAGGATTGACGTGAGCATGGCCCTGGAGGGCCCATATTTTCTTCTTCTGACACCCTTGTCTTGTCAACAACAACAAAACATCCATCATCATTGGCTTGGTCATGTATCAAAAAAGGTTCTTGATCCATGAGGTAATTAGTCTAGGTATTATGGCATGTGTCACTTTTGATCATTAAAACCTTTAAATATATGCATTTGATTCCTTTTATCTCTAACAACTGCTTGGATCTTACACTTTCCCACTTGACCTTATTTGGGGGAATTGACAGGGTTCCCTAATAAGTCGATCTCTATAGGTTTTGGTTTTCCACTGGGGGAGTTTATGAAAATCCATCATCCACTCCCATCATAGTACCACTGCTTCATCTTATTTCTCGTTCACTTTTCCCATTACCCTTGTCCGGGCATTGGGTAGATCTATTTTCAGGATTGTACCTTATCTCGTGGGAAGAAGGAGATAAAGGTCCAGAAGGTAAAATCAAGATGGTAAAAGATAAAATCTTAAGAATAAAACCTCGATATGCTTCGCCCAAGGATCCCCAAGAAAGTAATAAAAGGCTTCTCAGCAAGAAACAAGAGGGACCTTGAAAAATAATAAAACAAGACCTACTTAGAGGATAGGGGGTCTCATCACGAGCCAACCTATTACATTCATGGGTACCTAGAAGTATGACATTGCCACTAGTTGGTTACCATGCTAGGGTAGTGACCCTTGGTTGCTTGGCCAAGGGAAAGATAGTCTCATCATGAGACAAACTTATCATTTCTGTGAAAGCACTTGTGGGTAACACTGTCATCTATGGTCACCATGCCAAGGCAGTGTCCCCTGATTAGCTCTTGAAAAAAAAAGCAAAAAACAATAAAAGAATAAAAAATAATAAAGGCAAGAATGGGCTTGGAAAGATTGCAACCATGACAAGTATAGCTCTCCTTCTACAAAGGCACCCACAGGTAACATTTTTTCATCCTTGGCCTTCACTGCACCCACATGCTTGGACATCCCCTGACCACATCATCCACTTAGATAGCTTGGATGAGGTCTCTTCCAAGAACTTTCCTTTTCCTATAGACACTATCCCAATAGGATGCCTTGCCCCTTTCTCCAGAATAGCATTGCAGGTTTGTGTAACATCTTTGAGCTATTGACTGATTTATTAGAGGTTTTATGCATATGTTTAATAATATTGATGATGAGATGTGATTTACATTTCTATGATCCCTGTGACTGATGAGCCCATGGAGGGTGTAGCCTTTGATGTGAAGGACCATGCCCAATGGGCAGGTACCATTTGGACTAGTACACATGGGGAGACTATTTTAGCATGTTTTGGCATTTCTCTTGAAGGAAGGTGTTACAACTAGGGTTTGCATTTATATTCTTGGTGAATTGTAAGTATTTTTCTGCAAAACTTCTTGAATGAATGGTTGTAGTTTAATTTCTTGCATGTATTTATGAATTTTGTTGAACAAAAACCCTAGGGTACAAGCACACAAGTAGGTCCTTGTCTCATGTCCCCTGATAGAGAAATTTCTAGCCATTGTTGAGGAAAGAAAGAGCCTAGCCATAGCTACACTCCTATTTCCTCTTCCACTTTGCTAGTCATACTTTTCAGAGCTCAAGAAGGAGGAGACATCCCAGGCCTAGGTTATCTACACTTAGGGTTTTTTTTCTTCTAGGGTTTGATGAAAGAGCCTTGTTGTAGAAACACTCTCCCTCATTAGAATCTCTTGTCTTGTTTTATGCTTCATTTTTCAGATAATCGTTTTTCGAAGTTAACCTAAGGAAGGAGGAGAGAGCATGAGGCCTTGCTATAGCAACACCAGAGTGAGCCTCTCTCCCCTAGGGTTTTGATTTTGAGTCCTTGCCTTAGCAACACCTCAAAATGTCTCCCTCTAGTCCTTAGCCATTTAACCTTTGTCTCCTTCAACCCTTGCGTCCTTCACTTTTGACTCCTTTAAACCCTAAGGCACTGATCTAGAGTCCTCCAGCGTTGAAGTGAAACTTGATTACAACACTCTCAAAACCTTTGAATTGAAATCCTAACTACTAACCCTAGCCTAAGAACTAACCCTACTAACCCTAAGTGATGTTGTCACCTATAGCTATTTGCATCATTAGTACAACATCGTTTTGGTTTATGAGCAATTGGATAATGACTAAATGCATTAATTGAATGAGGTGTTGATTTATTGTATTGAATGCACGTAATTCCAACATTTATTGGTGAAGTAATACTACTTGCATTGTTATATTAATAAACATTGACTTCATCAATATTTATTTCCATAATTTCTTATATATATTTATCAGATAGTCTTATGAAGTACTAACCCATTGAAATAGCTTTCATATATTTGTTTTTTGTTGCTTTGTTCCAGGAAGGTACACTTCTTTGGGGGTTTTACTTCATTATTGGCTATTTAGCTGGGAATATCTGATTGTGGTGACTTGTGAAGGGGGAAATCTTATCTTCGTCTTATTAACCTTTTGCCTCTTCAAAACCCCATGTCACTGAAGACGCCTCCCCTGGGCCTAACCTCCCTAAAGATAAAGAACCATCCCATTGTCGTGACATTGGGTGGGATTGGTTCCTGTTACACTAGTTTGGCCTTCTATCTTATAGCCTATACTCCTAGCTAAAAATTGTGCCATAACAATGTGCATGATCCCAATCAATAGTGTAAGAGAATTTTCAAAATCCCTTCTTCCTTGTAGTCGCTCACCCTCTAGGCCCAAGCTCAGGCATCCCCTTCTCTGCTATATAGTTCCTTAGGTGATACATCTTTCCTTGCTAAGTATTTCTCGCACAAGAATAATTTCAGAGACTTCATTAAGCCTTACAGTCGAGGCATCCCTCATACTTTCTCTGTTGAGGCATCCCTCCAGCTTCTGTTACCACAACACAACATGTTCTAAGGAGATCATGTCTTACCACAGGGTTCGCATGTCTCAAAAATAGCCTCTTTCATGATTTCCATCTTGACCACCTTCATCTGTCCTCCCTAGACAGATCTTTTGTCTTACCTGTATTACATGTACATAGAAATTATGAGATATCATCATCAATTTCAAATTTGGAATTTTTATTACAAATTTGTCACCCAGAGATTTTTCCAAATTCCATATTTAGTTTCATATATATATATATTCTCACAACACATTTAGAATGGCATCACAAACATTTCTTAAGTTGTGTATTCTAACAGTTGCATCACATCTCTATATCAACATGAAAGGAAACCTCATTCCTTACCTATGCATCATTTCAGCATACCAAACTTTTCAAAATGTAATTCAAGATTAAGTGAACTTAGTCCAAGGTTCCAATATCCATAGCCACATTCACATACCATGCACCCTTGTTTTGATTTCAAGTTCCCCACACTTTATGTCAAGCACTTTGCCATGGTGTGTTTTACATTAGCCAAGTTCTTCACCATATGGCTTATTCATTGTTGCAACAGGACTATGCTTCCGGCTACATGATGATCATGATCCTAGATAAACACATATGAAACCAAAAGTTTCTCTTGAGTGCACCCAAGCATTCTTCCTTTAGTAGTAACCAAGGTGCCAGTACTCATGGCCACTCAATTTTATCTTTTTTCTTTAACACCTCTACCATTCATGTAGATTATTAGAAGATCCTCCTTCCTTAATGGGCATTCCATTACCTACCCCCTTATGAAATCATGCATTTACTCAATGTATTATATGCAAGGTGCTAACTATGAACACCTTTATTCCCCATCTCCCTAGATTGGTCATTGTACCCATGGTACTCTTTACTCTTGCATCTTCTTGCAAGGATTATAACTCATATTTGGCTGGCATAGACTTCCTCTCTCTATTATTTGGGTTCTTTTAATGAATCATACCCTACTTGGGTATTAATGGCATACAACGACCACTTCCAAATTATGTGCATCTCATTAAGATAATGAAATCTTTTCAGAAGGGACTCTAATATTACCTCATCAATCAGATATTACCTCTGATATTACCTCATCAATGGTGCTTTGTTGGGAATTATGAAGTCCCTTCAACAATATTTTAACAACCACCTTCTCATAGTTATCCTTTGCTTGAGGTTGTCCACCATTGGAAACTATCTTTCTCAACAACTCCAATTTCATTCTACACATGGTATACGCCATAAATATGTTAGCCATTATGTAATAAAAACTCAAGTATCATAGCTTTCTAGTCAATAAAATATTTTCACATATCATCTTTCCAATTTTCTCTTATCCCAAAGAACACATTATACAACAAGAAAGGATTTAAGGGATTCTTCCATTTTTCCAATTTTTTCTACACAACTTGGGATTTTCATTCCAACTGAGTTATTTCTAAGGCCTCGTTTCCTTTTCTTAACATGGATTTAACCAATCCTATTCATTTAAACATACTCATTTATTCATTCTCCTTTTTCCAGCTATACTTGTTCTCACAATTTCTCATCTAAGACCTACAACTTTGTAAGCAATTCATAGTTCTTAGGGTGGGAAAAGTGTTCCTCCTTTTTCCTTTTCTTTTCTTTTTCAATTACTCCCTGTTGAGATATTCTTGCTCTTTTCCTTGAGCATCCTTGGTTACTCCTCACCCTAACCTTTTTGGATGCACCAACATGCTTTACTAGAAACTTTTTCTTACAATGAAATATGAACATGTGCATTCTGCACATTACCATTCAGTTATCAGAATGGTCAACATTCATTTATTAGTCTTCCACTCATACATTTTGTTGAAAAATGAAATCCATAATTCTTATATATATAGGATTTCATCCCACTGCTCAATTTCCATCAATCATTAGGATTGTGACTTTGTTCTCCTGACAAATTCCTTACACAGTTCCTTCACATGGAACTCCTTCTGCATGCAACTTCCTTATTGCATATCCTTCACTATCCGTGATAGCCTCAAACTTCAGTTAGTTCAGTTGTTTATCAAATATTCCATAAGGAATATAAACATGCATTTTTGTTACACATCTAGATTATTTGTCTGCACATATTCCTGGTTTTGTTAACTTATATCCATGATGCACCTAACCACATGCACAATCATAAATCATTTAACTTATGATTGTTCACAATTGTTCTTATGCATTCCTCAAAGGCTTAATCATGTTGCCTTTTGTCATGACAACATAGCATCCTTGCTCATTTACTCTCTCATCTGTTTATACTAGCCTTTCCTGAGGGAATGGAACACATTCCCCTCAAGCTATCATTCAAAACCAAACTTTCATGACTCCTCATAATAGAGTTGGCCATGCATCCATGGTATTCATTAAATCTTGGCAAGTATAATTATTGTCTTACATTTCACTCAATTAGGAAGTCACATCGTGCCTTTAGTATGCATATTCTCATACATTATATTTATGTGCATCACTTGCACATTTAATATCATTCATATCTACTTGGTATTAATATCGGTTTTCATATCAAGCAACCTCACCATCCATTAAATTCATGCACTCAAGCATATACTGACATAGACAAACATTCATCATGTAGGCTCATCACTTGCACCCTTTCCATGTCATACATGCACATGGACATATTAGACTTTTGTATCCTCCTCCCAAGTGTATTGTTGCCATCCTTATGACAAGCCTCATAGAGACACTCAACGCTGAGCTTCCCTCTCAATTGAGGGCTTGCAGTCATATTATTTTTTTAAGCATGTATACACATATATGTAGGTTCATCTCTTTCACCCCTTTTACATTGATTATTTAGTTTTAATATTAGTGTTCTTTAGTGATATATTACAGTCACTCATATGATTAGTCTCACATTTATAATTCATACTGATGTTGCCCCTTCTACATGGAAATAACAAACAAGGGTCACATTTTTCCTTTCTACTGTAAAAACCTTCCATAATTCATAATTCATATGGGTATTTATTGCGACACTCTAGATAGTAAAATAACCACTTCTAGTCTCTTCTTCATGCCTCAATTCAGTCTTGGTCAACCGAAACTTACAAGGGAATATCTTCCTAAACTCCCTCTTATAGTTATTTGAGTATACCAAGCCATATCCATATGGCTACCATCCACCTCCGGATGTCAATATGACCCACTGGTCATCCAAATGTGTTTGACACATTCTTAATTAGACCTTATATCGGTCTCTCAAAAATCCTTACAGTCCTATCATATTAAGGAAATAGGTCGCAACATTATCAACTTTCATTCTTGTTGTTAACTCCTGTTGTCATAAGGTCATCCTCATATAGAAGGTCCATTAGTAGACCATACCTTACAACCCGCCACATGTTATAACATGCCTAATTAGCATGTTCAATATTTTTCCATATGCATTCTTATGCATAGACATGCCCTTGAGTTAACATGGATATACAGTCCATTAACATAACCATGAGATTTTGAACTTTCTCTTGTCGATTCACTTCTACCTTCATGAATGTTTCTCTCAACCTACAGGGTTCCTCTTTAATTGCTTACTGGATTATTCCAACAACAATTTTCAGTCGGTAAATTGACCTTACCATTTCCATTAATCCTCTGATCGTGAGGGGGAATACACATATACTGTATTTAATCCTTTATTAAAACAATAATTATTACTGCTATGAGTCCTTTCAATCCATTCACATCCAATTATTGTTATTAGTGCTCGTCAACATAATCTCATTCTTCTAGTACTGGCCATCATTCCCGAAAATAAATGATAGGCTTCCTCTGCCACAGACTAGCATGATTCAATGTCATTAGGTAAAATCCCAACTGAAATTTTAAATCTGCATCCTTCTACTCAAGGAATTTATGCAGATGATTTATGTTTGGCAGTAATATTCTCAACATGCTCATCTTAGACTTGGTAACCCAACCTTGTTTCTGTACAACAACACGTACGATTGCACAATCAAGTCAACTTATTTATTTGGAAACATTAGCAACATACAATGCAGATTTCCAAAACATCTATCAATAGTAGAAGGTTTCATTCCTTGCTTCAGTAGAGATATACTAAGCCTCTTAGGAATGAGTAAAATAGGGTGTTACCCCTTAATGTCCTCTAATAATATTTCTTCTTACGACTTGTGCATGAGCCCAAGTAGGCCAAGTGTTGTTTCCATGCTATGATACAAATTTGTAACACACCCAACCCCTGAGTACCCTTTCTAGGGATGGGGCATCATGATTTTTTTTTTCTAAACCATGACACATCCTCTTTTCAGGATCTCCATCACATTATACTCGCTCAGGGCCTTCCAACCACTAACTTTACACTCAAAACTGAGCTCGGGATTCGAAGAAATGCCCTTCCATAGTCCTTCGGTCACTTACTGGATAAGGACCATGTGGTTTCCACATGGATCTGACTCATACGTATCATCCCAAGTTCTTTGAAATCCCAGAGCTTCCAACGCTCCTAAATATATGGCAAGATTCCATCCACCAATAAAACGATGGCGGATCTCCCTCCACGTTAACACATATGATTAAGGATAATTCCGTGTTCGGTACTTCGACACTGTGCATCCCTTTTCTGTCTACGCACAAAACCTCCCAAAGTATCGAAATCTGGAAGTTTCGTAATCATTCCACATGGCTCTGGCCTTTAGGCCCTTCGGTTTCTCTACAACAATATACCCTAACTCTTCCGGATCTCCTATCTCCTGAACTTTTAACTTTTAAAACATTGTTACGTAGCTCTGACCTTCTAACTTATCCTTGACACCACGTTCCAAACCTCCAAAGTCCCAAAGTCCTGGAGTCTCGATCACATCACCAACCACTTTTGCCAGGCGGGCACATACTAGAGGCTGACACATAGCAAGGGCCAAGGGTAACACATGTCCTCATCAAGGGGTCACACGTGTGATGCTCTAATAGGAATAAGGGGTCTGCAAAATGTCCATATTCCAGTGACATGTGGCACCTTAGTTGCAGGTCTATTTCACCCTGGATGACGTCAGTGAACCACGTCAACCCCATAAAAATAGCCTTCTAAATTCCTTCAGATCTCATGGTTGAGATCTATCCACGTAGATCCATAGATACACAGCTCTTTTTGCTTCGCAACTTTGGGATTCAGATCTTATCAACTCACCACATTTCATATTCTCCAGAGTGTTAAGTCTTTGAACTATTGGATCTGGCACCATGTGTCCTCTACCTATCAACGGTTCAGATTTACTTCGTCATTCATGACTTCGGGAGTCTTCACACTTGAAGACTCTTGGCCAAGTTCCTCCGGAGTGCCAAGTCTCTTGACTATTGAAACTCCTACCACATAGCCTCTCATTCAATAGTTCTGGTCCAACAAACTACATTTGATAGGGGACAAGAGGGGGCCACGTGGGTTGGGCAATGAAGAAGGGTTCTCAATGGAGTCCTTAGATCGATGGTTGAGAAGGATCCTGAGGGATCCAAGGATCGACGATCCACAACATGTCCTGGTGGGTTGGGCAGTGAAGAAGCGTTCTCAATGGAGTCCTTAGATCGATGGTTGAGAAGGATCCTGAGGGATCCAAGGATTAACGACCCATGTCACTTCATAAATTTGACCTTCGGGAACTTTGGAGGTTCAACACCTTTTTTCTCCCGAAGTGGTCAACGCTGAACTGACCTCGACATAGATCTAACGGTCAGGGAAGTTCCCGAGTGTCCTTAGATATACAACCCACATCGCTTCATGACTGATAAGTGGATCGAAGTTTAACGAGGGGCGAGTCCCACAGTAACGGGTAAATGACCACTAGTTTTTGGTCCACTGTCAAGCCACCGACTCAACAGGTCGTCTTCGATGCAATTTGGTCTTTGCAATATTTATTTCCCCAAGACTATGGACTCTTGGAGTCCCGAATGCTTAGCTCCCTTTGAACTTAACCCAAGTTTTCTAGTCCTTGGTTATATGGAGCTTGTTCAAGCCCCAAATACTACAGCCATACCTCTTGGTTGAGATTTGGTTAAGGTCGCAATACCCCGGAGCTCCGAACTCTGGGAGCTCTGAAGACAGAAAGGATTAGCTCCTTTCGGCTAGCGTAGGGTTCCCAGACCTTGGTGATATGGGCCCTCTAATGAGTCTCGGGTTGTAAGCTCAAATCTTAGCTGAGATTTGGTTAAGGCCGTGGGAACGATCATGTGGTCTCTTAGGCTACTGTCTTGAATTAAGCGCCCTCCACTCACAAAACTTAGGTTCTAACATGGGGAAAGGCACTTTCGAAGGATCAACAACAATCCCATAGAGTCTACCACAACTCTAGTATTGTGAAGTTGATCCCTGGGAATAATACCTTGAGGATTTCCCAACCAGCTCAGAGGCCATAATAATAATCTTATAACCATTCGAAGGAAATAGTTTACAGAAGAACATTAATCATTTTCCTTATGAATCAAACACTACAAATATTAGTCATAGACATAGACATTCAAATCATACATTCCAATTTAAGTGCACAGAGATTAAGAAGTACTTATCTATTACAAGCTACAACCAACTGATTGACTATGGGTGTTCTCCTTTCCACCCACCCATAGGCTCATAGGCATTCATTATTAGCACTCTGGCCACCCCCATGCCAAGCCATGATATCACCATGAAAATTTATGTCATTTCTTAGAGATCCTCTCTTTTCATAGCAAACTTGTGAGGTTTATCAGATGCTTCCTCAACATCAAACTCACAACATTTCTCTTTTTTTCTTCATATCTGGGTCACGCGTTCCCCTCTGTGCATGGGCTCTTATCTGGTGTCTCTCCTGCTCTCTACAAAGCTTCACGTGCATGCCCCTCAACTATCTGTATGTGTATCTTCTTCATGCCTTTTCCAAGGATGGTTCTTGACTTATCTGGTTCCTTCTATCAAAAGGAAACTGCAAGACTCTATGGTACTTTGAGCTGACAACCTCTTGTCTCCTCAGCCAAACCATGCTTCCATTAATGGGGGTGATTGATTATTCAACCACCAATCCTTCCTTCATTAATTGATTCCTCTCCTTGGAATCCAGAGGGGTTTTATTATTCCCAATAAGGGGAAATTTGGGGTCATATGACATAATGAACCCTCTCTTATAGTTTTCTCATTCTTTCTTCTAGTGATATCATGGCGAATACTTCAAGGCTTCACCCCCACAGTCAGTCGTTGGCAATCTAAACAAAATACATTTACATTGTTCACATGCCATAGCATGATAGTCCCAATTAATGATTAATTACAAGTTGGGGGAAACATGGGTATTACACAATATTGTACAAGGAAAGAGAAAATATATAGTGGTGTTAAATGAATCATTAGATATATTGAAGTTTGTTGTTGAGAACATCGATTCTGAAGAGGATCGATTGTATCCATCAAACCTTGAGCAGTCTTTGCAAGAGTGGGAAACATAATTCAATGATATATATATATATATATATATATATATATATATATATATATATATATATATATATATACACTCATATGAAACGGGCGCGTCTTGTGTTCTTCCAGTTTAACCCCTCTGTGCACACACACACACCACACGCGTGTGGGACAGATAAATCGGGGTGCGAGTAAAATATGAGACCTCCTTTACATATTTTCTGCCATTTACATGGCACTTGCGAGTCAGTCTACACCCTTGCAAGCCAAATTCACTGAGATATTAGTTCCTCATGTTAGGTGATTTGCATATTTCTTTCTGCTCTATGACAAGCACAGTTTCAAGATTTTAAGTCAAGGGATGCATTCTGGGAAAAGGTTGTTAACTAGGNATGGATATCTTTCGACGTTCTCAGCCGCGAGTTAGCGGCTGTGCTAGTACTAATAAGAATAATAAAGGAAGTTCTATCTCGTTTGGACTTTAGTTTGTTAAACATGGAACAACCAAAACCGTTGGAACTTCCCATCCTACATTATTTAACAATGGATAAACAACAAGCCAAAGGGAGAGATTTTTTTTATGAGAGGTATGCAAAGAGCTGAGTGAGGTTCATTATTTTTAATCATCCATCCTCCATTCCTTTTCATTCAGGGATCTGATGATCTGCTGATAACAGGGGCGTCTTGCAAATTGTCAAGATGAACAAAGCTAAGCTAAGTTTTAATGGTGTTCTCAAGTGAATTGTTTATTTGTAAACTCTGTTGTAGTAAAATTATGAGTTATATCAACAATAATCAATTTTCTTGTATGCAGATTGCAGTCTTGTACTTCACAGTCATTATTTCATACAAAGTACAACTTATTTTTTTTCATCTTTTTTCTACTTTTGGCTATTCTATGTATGATGTTAAATTCTATCTAGAATAGTTAAAATCACTTCTGCTCAGAATTCTCGCAGGGATTCGAAAGCATCAAGAAATCAACTTTCGACTCTGGAATTCTTTCCCTTTGCTTTTTTATTGTATTCCTTTTATTTTATTTTAATATAATATTAAAAAAAACACACCAAAAAAAATGTTAATTTATTTTGTTTCTTTAAAATATTTTCAATTTATATAACCATTTTTCCTTCTTTTATTAATTTTTATTAGTTTAACATTTGTTTTACTAATTATAATATTTTAAAAAAAACAACAAAATCCATTTATGTTATTTAATTTAGGTTAGTTATTGTAATCACTAACCAAACTAAATTAACGTATATCTTTCTTTTTAAATATTTCATTTTAGTATTTGTGTTATTTTCACATTAACTCTTCATTAACTTTTGTTTAATTTATATTTTATGCATAAAAGCAAAAGTATAAAAATTATAAAGTTATAAAATAAAATAAAATGAAGTATTTGCAAAATCATAAAAGGAGATTCATGCTTAGAATTTTAAGTTTTAGGGTCTAATGTGCTTTTCTTTATGGGACTCTAAATTTAGGGCAACATTCCTTCTTCTTCTCACTTAGCCTAATGGGAGGTTGATATGTTAGTATTGAAATCTTACATTTTTGGCATTAACATATGTTGGCACTATACTAGGGACAAACCGCTCAATGATTCTTCTCGAGTGTTTGATTTAATTCTAATATTTTTTTTTAGCAACAATGTATTTTTTGATCTTGCATGATCATAAATAAGCCATATTTTGATTTGATTACCAGTTTTCCCATGGTTGGTTGTCCTCTTTTTGAAGGTTACCCATGGGAATCCTCTCATGATCACATTAACGAATTCATCTAGTTTTGTCAAACCGTTGGGGTCTAAGATGTTTATACTTCTTCTGATATATTCCCTCCTACTCTTTGTGACCAAGTTTACAAAGTTCATTATTGACTTTCCTTCTCCACCCATCTCCCAACACTTTGAACTTTTCACTCATATTCTTCCTACCCCTCCTCAATGTGATTTTTGTAGTGGCCCTCATGATCAATTGACTCGTATATTATTCTTAGAGTCTAAGCAAGATTTAGGGGATGATGTAGCACCATGTAACTTTTATTTTGGGGACATGATAAAAGACCTTTTTGCTAATCCTTGCTTGCCCCAAAACATTGCTTGGCCAAATGAATATAACCATCTAGAGATCCAAGTTGAGATTCTATGCCTTAATAACAAATGTAATCCTCCAAAATCAACTCTTTATTTGAATATGATTTGACTGGTCAACTCTTTGGTCGTGATTCCTTCCCAATTTATGACGACCACCTGGTTAGTGAACACAAAGTTAGAGAAGGGGGAAATTTAGTACCAATTTATGATGAGTTTTCAGACGAAGAGTATGAAGTTTTGGGTCAAGAAGAGGGAAGTCGTGAGTATAGATTAGAAGTAAGTGAATAAGTCGTATTGTAGCTTGTGAGAATTGATACATGCTTTTAAATTTTTACTCACAAGTGGCTACACTTATAAGTTTATCCTTCTACTCTTACCTTTCTAATTCTAATCATACTTATGATATGCCTTAGACAATGGAAATCATTGATGATGACTCTCTCCCTTTTCATGACGAAGATCCCATGGAGATGCTTTATGATGGTTGGAGGACAACTCTTGATATTACTAAGGAGAAGAGGTTGCATCCTTTTCCTTTTTGTTTCTTTTATCAACCCGAATCTGAACTCAGAACTTCTTCAATCTAGCATCCAAAATATGGTAAGGGATTTGATGTTAATCTTGTTTGTTGGAAAGTCTTACGGGATGGTAATCAATTCTTTTGGGTCTTGACAGGTCCCTTTATTTCACCATATGCATATGTTCGTTGGAAAGTCAATGATTTTTCCTTGTGCAATGCTTTCCAAGTCATGAATCTTACATGTAAAAAAATGATGTGTTCCTCTATGCCAAGTGTCATCCCCCTTGAGTCCTAGGTTCTTGCATCCCTCTTCCATTGTACATAAATAAAAGAGAATACATAAAATATAAAAATAAAACAAATTTAACAAAGGAGGTAGATTAGGTTTTTTGTTTGCTTCACTTTATTTTAGTTTCTTTTCTCATTCTTTTTTTTTTCAATTATATGCTTTGTTTTTTTTTTGTTTATCACTTTTTTATTTAAATTAAGACTTGATGGAGCAATGATTAAATATTTAGAAAGGTATATGTATATTATGTTTAACTCGTTGACCAATTTTGGTGGATAGCAGGCTTACAAATGAATCATGTTTCCTTGTTTGTGTGTTGAATTCCTTGCTTTGTCTACCATATGCTTACTAAGCGAGACATTCTTGCTTGAAAGAGTTGGTCAACCCTTCTCAAGCTTCTTTTCTTTCCTTTTCTCCATCCCCTCCATCTTGAGATAGCTCTTGCATACAGGTCATTGATGCTTTGTGTTACCTTGGGTTTTCCCTTGAACACACATCCATGACATTTCATCCAGATTTCAGTCCTTTTGATATCTACTATAAGTCATTTTGATTCTTAATCCCCATACACTTTAGTACATTTTTCTGTGAAACCAGAGTTACTTAAGTTTGCATGCCATTGTAAGCGACGCACATCTATTGGTTGGAATATTTTGACCACAATTTCTGTCAAAATTACTTAACCAATAAAGCATTGCCATGCTCCCCATCGATTCACATTGCTGGTGCAAAGTCTTGCACATTCTCACTGAGTTGTTGCTACACATTCTGAAGTTTGTCAATCTATTTGATCCCTAAATTTACTTAATCTTTGTATTTTTTGCCATTCAAGAATATTTTAAAATTATGATAAGTATTTTCTAATAGCCAATAATGAATATCATTAGTCAAGTTATATATGTTAGACAAGCAAGATTAAGATCCTCAGTAGACAACAAATTATGACAAAAGAAGCTAAGTTGCATATCTCAATATTTGCATGGTCTCAATATGTATTTTTTCAATGAGGACGATGATGGACTTACAAATTATGGTGTGTAATTAAGTTTGCACAAACATTGAAAAAATATGCATAAAATATCTTATTGTGGTGATTTTACATGTGCTAAACAAAGCCAATTCTTTTAGCATTCATAATATATTACATTCAAACAAAGATGCATTTTGTGTGGAAGTCAAGAGGATGGCTCAAGTATTGTGAATGTATACCTCTTGAGTTCTATGATGATTTGTTAGGGCTTTGGATGTCCTCTATGTGTCAACAAAGAATTTGCACAATAACGTACCACTGTTAGAAACATTGTCCTCTAGGATGATCTTATTTGCTTGCTTGAGTCCAGCTGCTTTAGAAGACCTTCACATAGCGATCTCGAAGCTTAATTGGGTCCACATTCATGGAGTTAATAGAAAAATGAAAACGTTTATGATAGGGATTTCCAATCAAATCTCATTCCAAAAGTTTCAAGGGTCCCAACTTCCAAGATATCCATCTCTTAAATATAACGTTAGCTCATCAAATAAGCCTGACAGAAAGTGGAGGTGTTGGTGCTGCTATATCACCCCCACGTTGCACTCACTGCTCGTAATTGTTTCTTCTTTATGTTTGTGTCTTCTTACACTCTTGTGTGCAATTACATTTTTGCATTGTCAGCATTATATAAATGTAACAGCTTCTGGTATGGATGTGACAACAAAGTAATAAGTAACAGCTTTTGAGGAAGAACAACCCAAAGCCAGCACATGTTGGAAAAGCCAAAGTGTCAACAGCACGTTTAGAAAGATACAACCAAATGTCAGTTCGCTTGGCATGTAGGAGAGGCTCTTTGCGAGTTATATTCTCACAACCAGTGAAAACAATCAATTCTTATTTCACCTTCATTGTTTTATAACAATCAATTCTATAAAGCTACAGAAAAAACTATGAGACTATATGGGGTTGTAAATAAATAAAAAATCCACTTTTCTAATTATTTCCCTTTTCTTTTATCTTTTAATATTTTTATTTTCTTTTAATACAATATTCAAAAAAACACAAAATAAAAACTAAAATAATATTAATTTATTTTGTTTCTTTAAATTAGTTTCAATTTGCATAATCTTTTTTCCTTCTTTTATTAGTTTAACTTTTATTTTACTAATTATAATATTTTAAAGAAAACAATAAAATAAGTTTCAATATGTTATTTAATTTAGAGTAGTTCTTGTAATTACTAAATAACTAAATTATTTAATTTAGAGTATTCTTGTAATCACTAAGTAACTAAATTAACTTCAGTTTGTATATATATATTTTTAAATATTTCACTTTAGCATGTGTAATATTTTCACATTAACTCTTCTTTAACTTTTGTTTAATTATTTCATGCATAAAAACAAAACTATAAAAATTATAAAGTTACAAAATACATAAAAATTAAATATTTGAAAAATCATAAAAAAAGATTCATGCTTAGACTCTTAAGTTTTAGGGAATTCAAATGAAGGAGATTTTATCAAGATGTTTCTCGAGGAAGGCCTTATACAACAAAGGAATGAAATGATGGAAACCTTCACCCATATTCTTCAACGACTTGACGTTAGGCACAATGCTTTCAACATGAAGACATTTTGGAGGTGTGTCACCCTTAAAGGTACACTTTAAGTTTTATATCCCTTTTTGAAGTCCAAATAGATGCAGATGCTTTAGAGAAATGGTTAAATTTATTAGAGGGTTATTACTCTATTCAAGAATTTTTTGAAAATGAGAAGATCACCTTTGTGTTCCTTAAAGCCCTTACCCATGTCAAAGATTGGCGGTGTTAGACTGTTAGAGTTTGTAGCGCCTTTGACAACATGCACTATGAACTTTCCTATAGGTCATGTTTTTTATTTTTTCTCCAACAATATGAAGTGGGTCGGGCTGAATTTTTGTCAACAAGTCAAAACAATTGTTGTTTTTTTCCACACCAAATTTCAGAGGAACCCAAATTGGCATTCAAAAGTTATGATAAAAAAAATCCTCTGTTGTGTGCTAATGCTTACAAATTGTCATAAATTACCAGTTCGCAGTGTCGTCGCTGCGAACTTTCTTATAGCAGACTGTTTCACTTTTGCAAAGCTTCAACACCTCAAAACTTATGCCAGGAGTGTAGAAATGTTGCAAAAACTTTATTATCTTGATATATGACTAGAGGAAAAAACCAAAACTACTAATCATGGTTTAAAACTCATAACCATCACCAAAAATGTTGTAAAATGCATGAAAACAAAAACTTTTACCAAAATTGATGTTGGTTATGGAGGATCAATGACTTCATGTTTTGGTTCTAGAGCTTCTTCTGATATCCACATTGGCCAACATGTATACTCTCTGCTTGGTTTCTTTCTATAATTTGTTATAACAGTTGGTGTCTGAAAATAGAGTGAACATGAGTTTTAAGGTTTAATGACAAAATTGTTTTAGTAGAGTCCACCTTGTCCAAATATTTATACACATAAATGGTATGAGATAAGACACATTTCAAAAAGGATGAATAAAGAAACAAACATTGATATTTGTAATGAAAGGAAGACAATTGAAGCTTCTTGCTAGTAATAGGGTTTCAACAGCATAGATATCAGTTTGCAGTACTAATGAAGTATGCAATTTTAGCCTAGGTTATGCAAATGATTGACCACACACCTCAGGTTTGATAAGGGTTTCTTCCAATGCTTAAGATTACACTTCAAAATTATGCAAAAAACGAGGGTTTCAACCAATTCTGGAAACAGAGGGTTTGCAACACCAATTCAAACTCAAATTGCACACCTCAAGGAGACTGTTAGAAGATATGTGACATAATCCCTGAAAAGTGGTTAAATGTAATCTCTGAAAACAATGAAATCCCCTTTGACACGATTATTTAATTGCAATGATGACAAATGAATGCATGAGGTACTTAGAATACGTTGTGAACTCTCCTAGTGAGTTGGTAGTGTTATCATCTGCTAATTTGTATTAATTTTTACGAAAGCATCTTGTCCTTGTGTTATTTTTCCACTCAGATTTTCAAAATTCTTTATCATCTCCGTCAAGCTCCCATCACCTAAATCCTTCACTCTACTGATCATCCAAAATAGTCATGTTCTCCATGAGTAAAAAAATTGGTGAATATCCTAAACCTATACCTAGCCTTAATGCTTATCTAAATCCCTTAGTTCCATCACTTCATTCAATTTTACCCTTATATTCATATTCCCATTGAAAATAAAAAATATTCCTTTTATTAAGCACCCTTATCCTATCCACAAAGTCATGTGTTAAGCCTCATATGCCTAAAGTCCTTAGAAAATAGAAAAAAGGGTTTATTATTATTAATATAAATATTTTTATATTAAAATATTTATATGAATATTTAATCCAATATTTAATTTATGGAATCACGTCAAATCCTGGGCATGGATCTCAATTTATAATGTGGAAAAGTCTAAGGTTGGATGGAGGGCATAGATACATATCGGGCATTGAAATAGTGAGGAGGTTAATTATGTGACGGTGGGCCGGGGAATAAACCAGTGGTTTGGTGATTGGACACATGTTTTTACGTGGAGCATATCAGGAGTAAAAGTTGTTTGGATTAAACCACTCCACCCCAAGCCCGATACAATAAATGCAAACATTTATCATATTTTTTATGTGCGACATTTTTCCAGGACTGCATTTCAACAACAATTATGGAATTTCTAATAAATGAGATTCCTCCTCACGATGAAAAGGTTTTACAGAGGTAAGATTTAAGTTTTACAAATTAAATAAATTAATGTTTATTTCCATGAAAAAGATTTAAATGGGAAGAAGTGTAAGGGCACAATTCTGGTTGTTCTGAACTCCATTGTAATTTTCTAGGACTGAATTGAATACATATGCAGAAGCCCAAAATTCATCTCTTGATGCTCTCGGCTGAAACAATTTAAACTGTGTGTATTTCTTCCTAACTAATTCATAACTCATTTTATTAATGCTTTGATGCAATTACTTGTTTTTTCCCTTTCCTCTTATACTCTGCAACTTTCAATTTAAAACTCGGATTCATTGCCTCATTTATCCTTTATCCTCTGGAGAGTTCTATTGTCCAGTTCATGTTTTCATTCACTTTCATAATTTTGACTCCATAGCCCTGAGTGTCCCTCCTCTTCTTGGCTAGTAAATTTTATAAAAATCCCCCAAAACAAACCAAATCTAGCCAATGATTGCCAAAGATAATATCAAGTGACACAAGAGATCC
>JZKD02S2027222.1:24830-36790 GCA_000966675.3 Picea glauca
ATATAACTTTTAACTTCTTGACTTCCCCCCCCTCAGTGTGAGACTATGACCTAGTGGGGGTGCCCAAGCCACTGAGTCTCCTCATCACCTCTCTAAGAGGTGGGGGACATTACACAGATACCGAGAAGGTTTTTTTGAACATGTTGAAGGAATCATGCCTTCAACGGTTCAAAGACCATCTCTATTTTCCTTTCTCAAAGATACCAATGCACCTACATAAAGATGTAATTCATGACATGGAGTCTGAATTTGGCATAGGTCGGTCAGTAAAAAAGGTGAAAAGACAAATGTCTCAAAATTGCAAGAGATTTAGGTGCAATCAAACAAAGAAGATAAAAAAACTCCCGCCCGAGCTAAGGCTAAAAAAAAGGCCAATTGATGTAAGTATAAAAGTATGGAAAGAACTTGTCAAATCATATGAGAAGTCAGATGCACGGAGGAAGTTTGGTGAGGAGAGTATCCAGGTATTTCAATTTGCTCATAATATTATATCAAATTTCTTAAACGATTTTTATATTTTATTTGTGCACAGTTCAATTGACTTACTTTATGTTTCAGGACAAAGCCTCCAAATCTAGGCTTGCAAAACTTCAAGCCACGCATCATAGTGGCCAAAAAGGTTTACAAGCCTTGATCTGCACTTTTGTAAGAATATTTATTATGTGAAATGTTTTTTTTTTTACTTCCTAGAAAAAGTAAATGATTACATATTTATTAGTTTAACTAGTCCATGTGCCATGTTTTGACAGGAAGACAAATATGGTCAGCATCCAACTCATTTTGAAGAAGAAATGTTACAAAATGAAAAGTGGACCAACTTTGTAATATGGATGGAGAACGAGGTATCAATAGTACTGAAGGATCCCTTGCCTTGTTTTTTCCCTAGTTTTTGTCAATGGCTCCCCGTTTGGGCATCCTTGTCCTTTATTTCCTTTGACTATTATGAACTTGTGGAATGTTCCTTGAAATTTATGGAGTTTGGAAATACTAGCCCTTGTTTTGTGGCTCCTGATAACAAACACAGCTTGCCTAGTAGGGCTTTGCCACTTTTGTTTAATTTATTTATATTTTCTACTATTTAGATAAGTTGGATTCTCATCCAACATTCATAGGGGCTTCTTTCCCTTGGACCTTCTCTAACATAGTTGTTTTTCACTAATAGATGGGTGATAACTTCATCATACATCTTACAAAGTGAACACATGTCAGGCCCTTAGTTACTTCTCCTTTGCAAATGATCTCAAATAAGTAACTTGTCTCTCAACACTAGCCACTATAAACATGTGTCTTCATAGGAGCTCTAATATTCCAAAGGGGCTTCCACCACAATGATTTTGTCTTGTTCTGCATTACATAACATAGTATTGTACCATATCTTTGCAATCTATTATCTTAGAATAGGATTCTTGGACCAAGCCAAACTATATTTCTCATCCCTAATCCTTACATGAATATGAGATAAAGTTCCACATAACATTGCCATTGTGCTAAATTCTCTCTTGCAAATCCCAAGAATACCAATACCAATACCATACCAATACCATACGAATACAATACCATACCAATACCAATACCAATACCAATACCATAGCATTGCATACCAATAACAATACCAATACCAATACTATAGCATTGCATACCAATACCAATACCATTGCATGGTAATGGTATGCATTGGCAATGATATGCATACCAATACCATACCAATATCAATACCATACCAATACCAATACCATACTAATATCAATACCATACAAATACCAATACCATACCATACCATAACAATACCAATACCAATCCCATACCATACCAATACCAATACCAATACCATAGCAATCCATACCATTGCATACCAATACCAATACCATTGCATACCATTGCATGGCAATGGTATGCATACCAATACCATACCAATACCAACAACATACCATACCAATACCAATACCATTGCATACCATTGCATACCAATACCAATACCTTTGCATACCATTGCATGACAAAGGTATGCATTAGCAATGATGTGCATACCAATTCCATACCAATACCAATACCATACCAATATCAATATTGGTATGGTATTGGTATTGGTATGGTATTGGTATTGGTATGGCATTGGTATACCAATACCAAGTATTGGTCTACCATATTGGTATTGTATGGTATAGTATTGGTATTGGTATTGGTATGCATATCATTGCCAATATTGCTATGGTATACCATACCAATATTGGAAATGATATGCATACCAATACCATACCAATACCAATACCAATACTATACCATACAATACCAATACCAATACCAATACCATACCAATACTAATACCATAGCCAAAAATGCCCAACAGAGTGATCTTGAAAATCGACCTCATCTTCAGAAATTGCACTATGCCTCATTGAGCAAAACCTTAGTGCCGAAGATACTCCAACAAATGGTTTTTCGGTCGACAGAATGATGGCGTAAGGGCCCCACTAGATGAAAAATGGTGCTCTTAATCCAATGCAACTGACGATTCATGCATCTGAGTCCCGATTTGAGTTTTATCGTGAGTTTCAACTCGCCTCTTCAAGCCATTTAGAGACATGTGATCAATTTGGTCCAGGGGCATAAAATCCAAACCGAGTAGCATAACAGAATTCCTTAAGCTCTGAAAAGTCTATTTGGCCAAGGTTCACATGACTACACTAGCCAAAAAGACCCGATACAGTGTTCTTGAAAATCGAACTCCTCTTTAGAAATTGCACAATGCCTCATTGACCAAAACCCTAGTGTTGGAGATACTCCAACAAATGGTTTTTCGGTCGAAGGAATGATAGAGTAAGAGCCCCAATAGTTGAAACCCAGTGGTACGGATCCAATGCAACTGACGGTTCGTGCATCTGAGTCTCGGTTTGAGTTTTATTGATAGTTGCAACTCGCCTCCTCAGACCATTCAAGGACATGTGGCCAATTTGGTCCAGGGGCATAAAATCCAAAACGAGCAGCATAATGGAGTTTCGTAAGCTCCTACAAGTCTGTTTGGCCAATTCCCATGCGACTACACTAGAAAAAAATGCTCGACAGAGTGTTCTTGAAAATCGAACCCATCTTCAGAAATTGCACTATGCCTCGTTGACCAAAACCCTAGTGCCGAAGATACTACAACAAATGGTTTTTCTGTCAACGAAATGATAGTGTAGGGGCCCCACTTGCTGAAACCCAATGCTCTTAATCCAATGCAACTAACGGTTCATGCATATGAGTCTCGGTTTGATTTTTATCGAGAGTTGCAACTCGCCTCCTCAAGCCATTTAAGGACATGTGGTCAATTTGGTTTGGGGGCATAAAATCCAAACAGAGTAGCATAATGAATTTCCATAAGCTCCTGCAAGTATATTTGGCCAAGGACCACGTGACTACACTAGCCAAAAAGACCCGACACAATGTTCTTGAAAATCGACCTCCTCTTCAGAAATTACACTATGCCTCATTGATCAAAACCCTAGTGTTGGAGATACTCCAACAAATTGTTTTTCGGTCGACGGAATGATAGGGTAGTAGCCTCAGTAGTTGAAACTAGGTACTCTGGATTCAGTGGAACTAACGGTTCATGTATCCGAGTCTCGGTTTGAGTTTTATCGATAGTTGCAACTCGCCTCCTCAAGCCATTCAAGGACATGTGACCAATTTGGTTTGAGGGCATAAAATCCAAATCGAGCAGCATAACAGAGTTTTGTAAGCTCCCACAAGTCTATTTGGACAAGTTTCATGCAACTGCACTAGCAAAAAATGTCGACATAGTGATCATGAAAATCGACCTCATCTTCAGAAATTGCACTATGCCTCATTGACCAAAACCCTTGTGCCGGAGATACTCCAACAAATGGTTTTCCGGTTGATAGAATGATAGTGTAGGGGCCCCACTAGCTGAAAAATGGTTCTCTTAATCCAATGCAACTGAGGATTCATGCATTTAAGTCCCGGTTTGAGTTTTATCGCGAGTTTCAACTCACCTCCTCAAGCCATTTAGAGACATGTGGCCACTTTGGTCTAGGGGCATAAAATCCAAACAGAGTAGCATAACAGACTTCCTTAAACTCCGACAAGTTTGTTTGGCCAAGGCCCACATGAATACACTAGCCAAAAAGACCCGACACAGTGTTCTTGAAAATAGACCTCCTCTTCAAAAATTACACAATGCCTCATTGACCAAAACCTTAGTGTTGGAGATACTCCAACAAATGGTTTTTTGGTCAAAGGAATGATAGCGTAAGAGCCCCAATAGCTGAAACCTAGTGCTACGGATCCAATGCAACTGACGTTTTGTGCATCCGAGTCTTGGTTTGAGTTTTATTGATAGTTGTAACTTGCCTCCTCAGGCCATTCAAGGACATGTGGCCAATTTGGTCCAATGGCATAAAATCCAAAATGAGCATCATAATGGAGTTTCGTAAGCTCTCGCAACTCTGTTTGGCCAATTCCCATGCAACTACACTAGCAAAAAATGCTCGATAGAGTGTTATTGAAAATCGAACTCATCTTCAGAAATTGCACTATGCCTCGTTGACCAAAACCCTAGTGCCGAAGATACTACAACTAATGGTTTTTCGATCGACAGAATGATATCGTAGGGGCCCCACTAGCTGAAACCCAGTGCTCTTAATCCAATGCAATTGGCGATTCATGCATATGAGTCTCGGTTTGATTTTTATCGAGGGTTGCAACTCGCCTCCTCAAGCCATTTAAGGACATGTGGTCAATTTGGTCTGGGGGCATAAAATCCAAACAGAGTAGCATAACGAACTTCCATAAGCTCCTACAAGTCTACTTGGCCAAGGACCACGTGACTACACTAGCCAAAAATACCTGACATAGTGTTCTTGAAAATCGACCTCCTCTTCAGAAATTGCACTATGCCTCATTGACCAAAACCCTAGTGTTGGAGATACTCTAACAAATTATTTTTCGGTTGACGGAATGATAGGGTAGGAGCCCCAATAGATGAAACTAGGTACTTTGGATCCAATGCAACTGACAGTCCATGCATCCGAGTCTCGGTTTGATTTTTATCGATGGTTGCAACTCACCTCCTCAAGCCATTCAAGGACATGTGGCCAATTTGGTCCGAGGGCATAAAATCCAAATCGAGCAGTATAACAGAGTTCCATAAGCTCCCACAAGTCAATTTGGACAGGTTCCATGCAACTTCACTAGCCAAAAATGTCGGCATAGTGTTCTTGAAAATCGACCTCATCTTCAGAAATTGCACTATGCCTCAATGACCAAAACCCTAGTGCCGAAGATACTCCAACAAATGGTTTTCCGGTCGATGGAATGATAGCGTAGGGGCCCCACTAGCTGAAAAATGGTGCTCTTAATCCAATGCAACTGACGATTCATGCATCTGAGTCCCAGTTTGAGTTTTATCGCAAGTTTTAACTCGCCTCCTCAAGCCATTTAGAGACATCTGATCAGTTTGGTCCATGGGCATAAAATCCAAACCAAGTATCATAACATACTTCCTTAAGCTCCAACAAGTCTGTTTGGCCAAGGCCCACATGACTACACTAGCCAAAATGACCTGACATAGTGTTCTTGAAAATCAACCTCCTCTTCAGAAATTGCACAATGCCTCATTGACCAAAACCCTAGTGTTGGAGATACTCCAACAAATGGTTTTTCGGTCGAAGGAATGATAGAGTAAGAGCCCTAATAGCTGAAACCCAATGCTACGGATCTAATGCAACTGACGGTTCATACATCCGAGTCTCGGTTTGAGTTTTATTAATAGTTGCAACTCGCCTCCTCAGGCCATTCAAGGACATGTGGGCAATTTGGTCCAGGGGCATAAAATCCAAACTGAGCACCATAATGGAGTTTCATAAGCTCCCGCAAGTATGTTTGGCCAATTCCCATGTGACTACAGTAGAAAACAATGCTCGATAGAGTGTTCTTGAAAATCGAACTCATCTTCAGAAATTGCACTATGCCTCGTTGACCAAAACCCTAGTGCCAGAGATAGTGCAACAAATGGTTTTTCGGTTGATAGAATGATAGCGTAGGGGGCCCACTAGCTAAAACCCAGTGCTATTAATCCAATGCAACTGACGGTTCATGCATATGGGTCCCAGTTTGATTTTTATTGAGAGTTGCAACTCGCCTCCTCAAGCCATTTAAAGACATGTGGTCAATTTGGTCTGGGGGCATAAAATCCAAACAGAGTAGCATAACAAACTTCCATAAGCTCCTGCAAGTCTATTTGGCCAAGGAACACATGACTACACTAGCCAAAAGGACCCGACACAATGTTCTTGAAAATCAACCTCCTCTTCAGAAATTGCACTATGCCTCATTGACCAAAACCCTAGTGTTGGAGACACTCCAACAAATTGTTTTTCGGTCGACGGAATGATAGAGTAGGAGCCCCAATAGTTGAAACCAGGTACTCTGGATCTAATGCAACTGACAGTTCATGCATCCGAGTCCCGGTTTGAGTTTTATCGATAGTTGCAACTTGCCTCCTCAAGCCATTCAAGGACATGTGGCCAATTTGGTCCAAGGCATAAAATCCAAATCGAGCATCATAACAGAGTTCCATAAGCTCTCACAAGTCTATTTGGACAAGTTCCATGTAACTGCACTAGCCAAAAATGTCGGCATAGTGTTCTTGAAAATCAACCTCATCTTCAGAAATTGCACTATGCCTCATTGACCAAAACCCTAGTGCCGAAGATACTCCAAAAAATGATTTTTCGGTTGACGAAATGATAGCGTAGGGGCCCCACTAGCTGAAAAATGGTGCTCTTAATCCAATGCAACTGATGATTCATGCATTTGAGTCTCGGTTTGAGTTTTATCATGGGTTTCAACTCATCTCCTCAAGCCATTTAGAGACACGTGGTCAATTTGGTCCAGGGGCATAAAATCCAAACCGAGTAGCATAACAGACTTCCTTAAGCTCTGACAAGTCTATTTGGCCAAGGCCCACATGAATACACTAGCCAAAAAGACCTAACACAGTGTTCTTGAAAATCGACCTTCTCTTTAGAAATTGCACAATGCCTCATTGACCAAAACCCTAGTTTTGGAGATACTCCAACAAATGGTTTTCCGGTCGAAGGAATGATAGAGTAAGAGCTCCAATAGCTAAAACCCAGTGCTACGGATCCAATGCAACTGACGGTTCGTGCATCCGAGTCTCGGTTTGAGTTTTATTGATAGTTGCAACTTGCCTCCTCAGGCCATTCAAGGACATGTGGCCAATTTTGTCCAGGGGCATAAAATCCAAACTGAGCAACATAATGGAGTTTTGTAAGCTCCTGCAAGTATGTTTGGCCAATTCCCATGCGACTACACTAGCAAAAAATGCTCGACAGAGTGTTCTTGGAAATCGAACTCATCTTCAGAAATTGCACTATGTCTCGTTGACCAAAACCCTAGTGCCGGAGATACTACAACAAATGGTTTTTCGGTCGATGGAATGATAGCGTAGGGGCCCCACTAGTTGAAACCTAGTGCTCTTAATCCAATGCATCTAACGGTTCATGCATATGAGTCTCGGTTTGATTTTTATTGAGAGTTGCAACTCGCCTCCTCAAGCCATTTAAGGACATGTGGTCAATTTGGTCCGGGGGCATAAAATCCAAACAGAGTAGCATAACAAACTTCCATGAGCTCCTGCAAGTCTATTTGTCCAAGGACCACGTGACTACACTAGCCAAAAACACCCAACATAGTGTTCTTGAAAATCAACCTCCTCTTCAGAAATTGCACTATGCCTCATTGACCAAAACCCTAGTGTTGGAGATACTCCAACAAATTGTTTTTTGGTCGACGGAATGATAGGGTAGGAGCCCCAATAGTTGAAACCAGGTACTCCGGATCTAATGCAACTGACAGTTCATGCATCCAAGTGTCGATTTTCATTTTATGCTTAGTTGCAAGTCGCATCCCAAACAATTTCGGGGACTCTTGGCCAATTCCTCCTCAGGGCATAAAAGACTAACGGAGAAACATTTTTGAGTTCCATGAGATGCTGCAAGATTGTTTAGGAATGGAATAGGTGACCACATTATCCATCCTCTCCCGAGGGACGATTTCATAAATTGGACCCCTTAATCCAAATACTGCATTGCTTCAAACTGAGCAAAACACTAGTTCTCGAAATCAATGAGTAAAGCAACTTTTGAGGCTTGGCAACCGGGAGTGAGGGGTGTTCTAGCTGAAATCCTATCTTAGTAATCCATCGAAGTCGACGATTCCTCAATTCGAGTCTCGGTTTTCATTTTATGCCCAGTTGCAAGTCGCATCCCAAACAATTTCAGGGACTCTTGGCCAATTCCTCCTCAGGGTATAAAAACCTAACGGAGTAGCATTTTTGAGTTCCGTGAGATGCTGCAAGCTTGTTTAGGCATGGACTAGGTGACCACATTATCCATCCTCTCCTGAGGGATGATTTCATAAATTTGACCACTTAATCCAAATGTTGCATTGCTTCAAACTAAGAAAAACACTAATTCTCGAAATCAATGAGTAAAGCAACTTCCGAGGCATGGCACTCGAGAGTGAGGGGTGCTCTAGCTGAAATCCTATCCTAGTAATCCATCAAAGTCGACGGTTCCTCAATCTGAGTCTCGGTTTTCTTTTTATTCCCAGTTGCAAGTGGCATCCCAAACCATTTTGGGGACTCTTGTCCAATTCCTCCTGAGGGCATAAAAACCTAACAGAGAAACATTTTTGAGTTCCATGAGATGTTGCAATCTTGTTTAGGCATGGACAATGTGACCACATTGTCCATCCTCTCCCGAGGCATGGTTTTATAAATTGGACCCCTAAATTTAAATGTTGCATTGCTTCTTATTGAGCAAAACCCTAGCTCTAAAAATTGATGAAAAACACAACTTACGAGGGATTGGACCTAGGAGTGAGGGGTGATCTAGCTGAAATCCTATGCCAGAAATCCAACGGAGACAGAGTTTCCTCAATCTGAGTTTTGGTTTTCATTATATACCGAGTTGCAAGTCGCATCCCAAACCATTTCGGGAACTCTTGGCCAATTCCTCCTCAAGGCATAAAAACCTAACGGAGCAACATTTTTGAGTTCCGTGAGATGATGCAAGCTTGTTTAGGCATGGAATAGGTGACCACATTATCCATCCTCTCCTGAGGGATGATTTCATAAATTGGACCCCTTAATCGAAATGTTGCATTGCTCCAAACTGAGCAAACCACTAGTTCTTGAAATCAATGAGTAAAGCAACTTTCGAGGCTTGGCAATCGGGAGTGAGGGGTGTTCTAGCTGAAATCCTATCTTATTAATCCATCGGAGTCGATGGTTCCTCAATCCAAGTCTTAGTTTTCATTTTATTCCCAGTTTCAAGTCGCATCCCAAACAATTTTAGGGACTCTTGGCCAATTCCTCCTCAGGGCATAAAAACCTAACGGAGCAACATTTTTGAGTTTCGTGAGATGCTGCAAGTTTTTTTAGGCATGGAATAGGTGACCACATTATTTATCTACTCACGAGGGACGGTTTCATAAATTGGACCCCTTAATCCAAATGTTGCATTGCTTCAAACTAAGAAAAACACTAATTCGTGAAATCAATGAGTAAAGAAACTTCTGAGGCATGGCACCCGAGAGTGAGGGGTGCTCTAGCTGAAACCCTATCCCAGTAATCCATTGAAGTCGATGATTCCTCAATCCGAGTCTTGGTTTTCTTTTTATGCCCAGTTGCAAGTGGCATCCCAAACCATTTCGGGGACTGTTGTCCAATTCCTCCTCAGGGCATAACAACCTAACGGAGCAACATTTTTGAGTTTCGTGAGATGCTACAATCTTGTTTAGGCATGGACTATGTGACCACATTATCCATCCACTCCCAAGGCATGGTTTTATAAATTGGACCCCTAAATTTAAATGTTGCATTGCTTCTTATTGAGCAAAACCCTAGCTCTCAAAATCGATGAAAAAAACAACTTATGAGGGATTGGACCCAGGAGTGAGGGGTGCTCTAGCTGAAATCCTATGCCAAAAATCCAACGGAGACAACGGTTCCTCAATATGAGTCTTGGTTTTCGTTATATACCGAGTTGCAAGTCGCATCCCAAACCATTTCGGGGACTCTTTCCCAATTCCTCCTCAGCGCATAAAAACCTAACGGAGCAACATTTTTGAGTTCCGTGAGATGTTGCAAGCTTGTTTAGGCATGGAATAGGTGATCACATTATCCATCCACTCAAGAGGGATGGTTTCATAAATTGGACCCCTTAATCCAAATGTTGCATTGCTTCAAACTGAGCAGAACACTAATTCACGAAATCAATGAGTAAAGCAACTTCCGTGGCATGGCACCTGAGAGTGAGGGGTGCTCTAGCTCAAATCCTATCCCAGTAATCCATCGAAGTCAATGGTTCCTCAATATGAGTCTCGGTTTTATTTTTATGCCTAGTTGCAAGTGGCATCCCAAACCATTTCGGGGACTCTTGTCCAATTCCTCCTCAGGGCATAAAAACCTAGCGAAGCAACATTTTTGAGTTCCATGAGATGTTGCAATATTTTTTAGGCATGGACTATGTGACCACATTTTCCATATGCTCTCGAGGCATGGTTTTATAAATTAGACCCCTAAATTTAAATGTTGCATTGCTTCTTACTGAGAAAAACCCTAGCTCTCAAAATCGATGAAAAAAACAACTTACGATGGATTGGACCTAGGAGTGAGGGGTGCTCTAGATGAAATCCTATGCCAGAAATCCAACGGAGACAAAGGTTCCTCAGTGTGAATCTTGGTTTTCATTATATACCGAGTTACAAGTCGCATCGCAAACCATTTCAGGGACTCTTGGCCAATTCCTCCTCAGGGCATAAAAACCTAACGGAGAAACATTTTTGAGTTTCGTGATATGTTGCAAGCTTGTTTAGGCATGGAATAGGTGACCACATTATCCATCCGCTCATGAGGGATGGTTTCATAAATTGGACCCCTTAATCCAAACGTTGCATTACTTCAAACTGAGAAAAAAACTAATTCTTGAAATCAATGAGTAAAACAACTTCCGAGGCATGACACCCGATAGTGAGGGGTGCTCTAGCTGAAATCCTATCCCAGTAATCAATCGAAGTCAACGGTTCCTCAATCTGATTCTCATTTTTTTTTTATGCCTAGTTACAAGTGGCATCCCAAACCATTTCGGGGACTCTTGTCCAATTCCTCCTTAGGGCATAAAAACCTAACGGAGAACCATTTTTGAGTTCCGTGAGATACTGCAATCTTGTTTAGGCATGGAATTTGTGACCACATTGTCCATCTTCTCCCGAGGCATGGTTTTATAAATTGGACCCCTAAATCCAAATGTTGCATTGGTTCTTATTGAGAAAAACCCTAGTTCTCAAAATCGATGAAAAAAGAAACTTTCGAGGGATTGGACCTGGGAGTGAGGGGTGCTCTAGCTGAAATCCTATGCTAGGAATCCAACGGAGATGATGGTTCCTCAATCTGAGTCTTGGTTTTTGTTTTATGCCTAGTTTCAAGTCTCATCCCAAACCATTTCGGTGACCTCTGGCCTATTCCTCCTCAGCGCATAAAAACCTAACATAGTCTTTTTTTTGAGTTTTGTGAGATGTTGCAAGCTTGTTTAGGCATGGACTAGGTGACCAGATTATCGATCTTCTCATGAGGGATGGTTTCATAAATTGGACCCCTTAATCCAAATGTTGCATTGCTTCAAACTGACCCAAACACTAATTCTCAAAATCAATGAGTAAAGCAACTTCTGAGGCATGGAACACAAGAGTGAGGGGTGCTCTAGCTGAAATCCTATCCCAATAATCCATCGAAGTCGACGGTTCCTCAATCCTAGTCTCAGTTTTCTTTTTATGCCTAGTTGAAAGTTGCATCCCAAACCATTTCGGGGACTCTTGGCCAATTCTTCCTCAGGGAATAAAAACCTTAAGGCATGACATGACATAGCATGTCAAGG
>JZKD02S2027244.1:0-17856 GCA_000966675.3 Picea glauca
GGTGTCCTATTGTGCTAACCTCTCTTAAGTTTGGGGTGTTTCCCAGGTGGGATCTAGTCCAAGTCATGTAAGTGTATGAGGTGGCATGGGGTAAGTATTTGGGCATGGGGAGCATGTAATAACAGGGAAATTTAAAGTCTTACATGTGGGTTCCTTTGTAGAGGGTGAGCTGCACCTTGTCATAAATGCAATTGTTTCCTAGCCCATTCATTGCCTTTTACTCTTAACTTTATTTCTTTTGATATTTTTCTCTTTTGCTTCAAGGGAATAGTTGAGGGACACTGTCTTGGATTGATGACCATAGGTGACAACATTATCCACAAACATTTTAGGGAAATGAGAAGGCCGAATCATGATGAGACCCCATTTCTCTTGGATATTCCACCAAGAACCACTACCCTAGTTTGGTGACCAGATAGGTGATAGTGTCATACCGCTACATGCCCATGGTCATAATAGGTCGGCTCTACCTTGAGTGTTTATGTATCTTATGGGTTCCCTTTTCTTACTGAGAATATTTTCACTGCTTTCTCAGGGATCCCTTGGAGAAGCATCTCAAATGTTTCAACATTGGATTTTAACTCTTTCCACGAGGTAAGGTACAACCCTTCCTATTGTAGCCAATCCCAATGCCCAAATAAGGATAGGGGAGATGAGAGGAATGAAGATGAAGAGTGGTAAGTATGGAGGGAAGACACAATGAATTTTCACAGATCCACCTAGTGGCAACCCATCCTAAAGGTAAATCAACTTACTAGGGCACCATGTCACCCTTCCAAGTATGAATGAGGAAAATAGCATAATTTCCAAGAAAATTTCATGAAATGAAGAAGGATTCAATACAACATATTCAAGTGCTTCAAATATCAGAGTGATACATACCATGATACCCATACTAATTACCTCATAGAGCAAGACTCATTGCTACTTCAGGACTAGGCTGGTGGGATGGATACTATTGTTGGTGATAAATGGACTGCACTGAAGAAAAGAGGGGCCCTCCAGGGCCATGCTCAAGTCGTCTGACTCTTAGTACTCCATGTATAGGACTTGTGGGCCTCGACACATGATCTCCTTAGTTATCCCTAGGCTAGAGGATAATAGTCATGATCACTAAAGACAATGCAAAAATGGTAGTAGATAAATTCCAAGGTAGGGGAGAAGAATACTTATATCTTTCATAATCCCAAAGAGAAGAACTGATGAAGAATTTAATGGAAGTTAAAGAAGTTCTAGAGAGATTACAACTTAATGTTGCACAACAAAATTCCTAGCACAGCAGGAGCCGATACACAAGGACAACGAGACAATCTAAACAATAATAGTGGGAAGTGCGACGTTCCAGATAAGCCGAAACATGCTACAAGTAGATGAGGATACCCCACAAAAACATTTGAAGGATGTGGAACAGTTAGACCTGGCATTATCCAAGATCCCAATAAAGGAATTATATAAGTTGCGGATGAGAATTGCACAAGAAGTTCAATCTAGAAGCAGGAGATATGAAACAAACTTGGAGACAACCAAGGAAGAAAATGAGATATTACAAATAGTTCTAAAAGAAGTGCATATCGAACATGAGGAGGAAAAACAACACGTAGACAAACTAGAGAAAATACTTGAGGAAGTCTTCCAAACGATTCCAGACAACACACTAGAAAAAGAGCTCAGCACTGAAGAAAATATAAAAAGAATAATGCAGACGATGAATGGGTATAAACAAGAGATAATAGAATTGGCTGGGAAGTTGACACCGACTACCCCTCCAGAGGTCAGATCAAAGAGGGAGCAGTAGGAAACAAAACATACAGATAGTATCATGATAGAAGTAAAATAAGTAGCAAATCTCTACGAAAGGACCGCACAGATATGGATGAGCCTGGAAGAACACAAAGGGATCTAGTAGTTGGATTAGAGGGAAGAGAAGATGAATTTTGTAGTTAAATATTTAAATAAAATACAGAAAGAAATGCCTATATCAGAGATAATTAAGGTCGCGCAGGAAATGAAAAATATGCAAGTAGAATCGATGGCAATCCAAGAAGAAAAACAGACAAGACAGGCTCAGTTGGAGCCACTTTAGGAGCAAACAAAGAATATGATAGCATATTTGGAAACATAGAAAGGCATACTGGAACATGCACACTCAAAAATCATAGAAGTTCTAAAGGAGCACGTAACAATGCAGGTGGTGGAGACCCTGACAAAAAAAAGTGTGCAAGTGAAGACAAAAGTAGATGCACTCACAAAGAAGTTCCATGCACTGGAGAATTCGATGTAGGAGGCACACACCACCTGAGTGGATCGAGATGAGCCACAGGTAAGTTTTGGGGGCTTTTTGGAGTAGTTAATTTTGGGGTAAGGTGCAAAAAACGAGGTAGAATGGGCCAAGGAAGCAACACATGACGAGAATAAAGGAAAAGCAAAACGACAAAGTTGTGGATTAGTGCGCAAAGGAAGTTAGAATGTGGACAAGTTGAGTCCACTTAGAATTAGGTTTTTTATCTCATTGTAATGATTTATTAGCCCACTTGTAGTATAAATAGAGGATGTATGAGGTAGATAAGGGGGTCAGATCTGAACTTATGTATGTCGAACAACACCTCTTGAGTTTTGAGTTGTAGTACTAGTTTTTTGGTTGAGAGATGTGGAGCTCAAGTTGTAGTAGTTTTGGAGAATCGTGAAGTATAAATGAGGGTTAGGCTGCAAGTCATGGAGCTTGGTGCGACATTGGTCTACCTCATTATACTTATGTGCATTCTAAATGCACCTTTTGATGTAACGTGCACAATGTTGGAATCTTGATGAAGAATAATAATAAGCAAAAGATCTTTGTGGGCATAGCTCAGGGGGGGTGAAACACGGTAAAAATCCGTGTTAATGTGAAAAATGTGTTCTTTATGTGTTGCAATGCTTATTATATTAAATGAATGAATGAATACATGAATCTATTAAGGTTATTTTACAACGCGCACTAGATTAATTATGAATTTTAAAGGATAATTGAATGATGAATGTTGAAGTAGAAGAACAATAGTATGTCTCACATCCCCAGGAGAAATATCCCTTCCACGATTGCAGACATATAATTCATGCAATCACCCATAAGCCATCTCGTGTGAGACTATTTCGTACACTCTGTGCACAGTGTTGCCTTCTGGTTTACCAGAGGGGCCGATGGTTTCTATGGTTTTGTTGGAGAAACTAAGGTAGAACCCGGGTCAGCCCATACATCCAACAACCAGGTTCGTTTTATTGGGTCCTTTATCGTCGATTACTGTATTTAAATCCTAAGATTCATTTATTGTCCACAATCTATGATCAAGTGCTCCTCTAGAAGCGCTTGTCTAAAATCCCCAACTTCACCTTCGCACTTGTCGTTCCTCCATAGGATCAACAAATAGAACCTCAGGCTTATGACTTATCCATAAACTCTCTACATGGTCCTTATAAACAAAGGCTAACCGAATTGAACACTAGCAATTTAACTTTACGATCCTGATTAATTGACGATTCAGATTTAATCGTCCTCTAGATGGACAATTCACATCATTTCGGGGCTTGGGGATTGAGTTTGAATCCCGAGGTGATAAATCCTCGAAATATATGATTTAATGTTTCATAGATTAACAATCAACGGTCGACATAATTTCGGGACCGAGCTCAATTTAAACCGCATGTTCATTCATAATGTGAAATTCACCACAATCGTCGATCTCCCAGCTTCCCATGATTAAGGGTTGCGATTGCTCCTGTTTTCCGGTGGGAATTTGACGGCTGAGACTTAATCTTTTCATTAGCGGATGACCCACAATAAATTCATGTTTTCCTCCCTTTAACTCTTAGATCTACGCTTCCTATAGATATGTTATCGATCAAAAATCCATAATCCTCCTCTGCTCCCATTGGTTCTACACAATCAACGATAGTTTTTGATCGTTGATCAATGATAAATGCTAATACTTCTCAATCACCATATAAATTTTAGAGACCTGCAATATCAATAGGATCATTGATCCTTTACTATGATTGATGGTCACCTTGAAACTATCTTTCAGGGATTAAAATTCTCCAACCTGTCACAAAAGTATTAAGACTTGTAATGCAAACACATATGATCATAGACAAATATTCACCATACAATTGATCAGGGATCTTAGACAGCAGTCGAAACAACGTGTTCTTCTTTCTATATTAATCAGAATATACACATAGAATTACAAGGTTTATATGAGGCATCTATGCCTTCTTCCTCTCATTGGCATGATCTCTTCTTGATTGGCCACACCTCTTGGCCTATTCTACATTTATTTTTCCACTCCAATTCCTCTAAGGCTTACAATATTTATACAAAAGGATTCTGAAACCATTTTTGGTTCAGATCCAACAAATCCTCAACAAATCCCTAAGGATCTTCTCAGATCCACAAAATCCTCTAACAAGCCTTAACTCTAGGATATACAAATCCTCAAAGATATCTAAGATCTCTCTCATCCTAATATCTCCCAATGTCACAATATTTCTCTCATGTTCTCACACATTCAATAACATTTACAATAACGATCCTCACTCTCAATCTTAAGTATACAATCATTCTAGAATTTCCTAGAAACATAAAAAATCACAACAATACACTCTTAGGAAACCAACTCCCTAAGAAATGAAAGACCCTCTAGGTCTCTACCAAATGTACAAGGCTTTGGAAGTAGGTTGCTCTTCCATTGGACTTCCCAAGAACAAAATTGTTTATGATATCCTGATCATGAATCTTCAACTGTTGAAGTCCTCCAGGGTCCCACAGTTTATGTTGAAGCTCTCCTCTTGCTTCAGTGTTGTCATGCTGCCTTGTTGTTGCTGACTGCAACTCTCCTGGATTCCACATCTTATGTTTTATTTCCTGACTGACTTTGCTTTGGCAATCTACCCTTGTCACTTGTTTTTTGCTGCTGCCTTTTTTCCCACTTGCTCTGCTGATTTGGATCTTCCTTCCCTTTGCATGTTTTCTCTGAGACACCTTCACCATCAACATCCTTATCATTTCAATCTCCAATTCCATCTTATCGTCTTTTTGTTCCATAATCTGCACTTGGATTCTACTCTCTTGTTGAGTTCTGTTGTTGTCCACTAGTTGTTGAATTCCTTCATTATGCATATCTTTAAGATTCTTAATCTGATTTTCACTTGTGCCATTGCAATTTGATACCGCAATTGGCTCCTTTAAATATGAAATTCCTATGAAGTCCTCACCATTTTAATCCTTTGCAAGACGTTCCCCCAAAAATCTCATTTCATCCTAAAAAATTATCAACTATGAATGTTGAAGTTGAGGTATGATTTCTTCTTCAGGAAATAGTTTAGATGCTACTTCCCCTTCATGTTCATTTCTCTATGCTATTCCTTCACTCTTAAAATTAAACTGAAAATTAATTTTTTCTTCATTCACCTCCTTAGATGCAATAAGAACCTCTCCTTCACTGCTAGGCACTTCCAAACTTGTCCTCACCTTAGCTGCATTTTCTTCTCTTACTAAATCCTGACTACTCATCAATATTTCCTGTAGTTTAATCTCCTTATTCCAATTAGTAATCCTTACATCTAAATGCTCCTTATTCTCTTTTCTTTGGCTATCTCCATGAGCCAATTCATCTACAACAAAAAATTATTGTAGCTATCCTTCAATTACTTCCTTGACAAAATGTACATTGACCTCTTCTGGGTTGTCTTCATAAGGAGCTTTTTCCTCTTTCTTCATCATAATGAAATTTTGATCCTGTATTTTTAAAATGTTTTGATACATTTCTTTTTCTCCCTTCTTATCCTTGACAATTTCACCTGCTAAACCTAAAACCACACACAAAATATTAGATTCAAAAATATTTGTCCTTTCATCCCCACATGATATTTCGGTCAACACATCCTCTTGTTTATCTGAACTCTCAACAGATTTCATGAGACTTCATGCAAGTCTCTCATCTTCAATCTCCAAACAGTCTGTAATATCCTCAATAGATCTCCTCTCAACATCATCCTCTCCAAGGATGTCTCCCTACTCTGGTTCACAATATTGAACCCCTCCTTCTGTCAATGGCATTACTTTAAATTAAGCTCTTATGTGTTTCTCCTTCTGCATCAAAGCATTTAACCTATGCTTCAATTCCTCTAAGATTTTTCTCAGCTTCTCTTCAAATAATTGCATGATTGGCCATTTTACTTTCTTCTTCCCAATCCATCCATGTCTCTAGTTCTCTTTCACCTTGCTATATAGCAGTTTTTGCATGTAACTGAGTTGGAACTTTAACTCAACCATTTCTCTGTCAAGTTCCTCTTGACTCATCCTCTTCCTTATTCCATATTCTTTGTCATATTTTCTTCCTTTGTTGTGGCTTCCTCTTGAACCTCTATAATGAATCACAATAGTTATTGTCTCCATTTCCTTTGGGAACTTCATCTTGTTCACCTGTGGACTGCATTAAAGCCTATTCTTTCAACAAGTCTTTATACCTACTACACCATACCTCATCAAGCTATCTCCTTTGAGCTTGATATCTTGGTACATATGGTTCTTTCTCCTAGAACCTCTTGAGAAAACTTTGCTCCTCTAGGCTTTGCAGTTTCCACTTCTCTTTGAGAACACCCACTTGTTCTCTGTTGTTCCAATATTTAGTTGGAATTATTAGGTTCCTTGCCACTTCTTCCTCTAAGAGCTCACATTCTCTTCCTCATCCAAGAACACAAATGGTTCTCTGTCACAACTTCACCTAGTTGTCATGGCTGCTACCAATCTCCTTTAGTTTGCTTTAACCTGCAAAATAATATCAAACAAAAGTTAAAATTAAAACCACATCATATCAACATTCAAGATCACTGCATGATTTTGACTCCTTTTTTTATTCATTACCTTGAATCAACCAATTTGTCTTGTTAGATTTCACTGAATCTGAGCTTCTTCGTTCCTTCAGATTTCACAAATTTGAACCTCTCTGTGTGCAATGTCTTTTTCCACCATCTGCATCAACTATATTATAAAATAACACCTACTCTTTCACTCTTTTATCACCATTTGTAATTACTTCTTTAACTTAACCAGGAAATTTCAATCCTTGCCCTAGTTTCCTCCTCCAAGAGAAACCTTCCCAAACCTTTTCTTTGAAAAGAACATCAGTGTTCCTTTCCTTTTACTAGGGTTTGATGTAACAAATTTGTAACATTCAAATGAGAACTATAATTCCTGTTCTAATAACCTTTTCAATTTCGAATAGCAATTATCCTGCTACGATACCAAAAATTGATGACCTTAAAGGTCAATAACCCATAGTAAATAAACCTTTATTATCTAGGCTACTCATCAAACCCTCCAAGGGGTGTCCAAAGATATCTTTCTCATCAAGTCATGAATATACCAGGTTCATTTGATTAGGTCCTTTATAACCAATTACTATATTCAAATCCTCATAGTCCTTTTACTATCCACAATCTATGATCAAATGCTCGTCTAGAAGCGCTTGTCTAAAATCCCCAACTTCACCTTCACACTTGTTGTTCCTCCATATGATCAACAACTAGAACCTCGAGATTATGGATTAGCCATAAAATATCTACATGGTCCCTATAACCAAAGGATAATTGAATTGAACACTAACAATTGAACTTTACGATCCTGGCTAACTGACTATTCATATTTAATCGTCCACTGGATGTATGGTTCACATCATTTCAAGGCTTGGGCCTTGATTTTGAATCTTGAGGTGATAACTCCCCGAAATATATGATTGAATGACATGTATATTAAAAATCAACGATCAACATCATTTATGGACTAGGATCAATTTAAACTGCATGTTCATTCACCACAATCGTCGATCTCCCACCTTACCATGATCAAGGGTTGTAATTGCTCCTATTTTCTGGTGGAAATATGATGGTTGGGACTTAATATGTTCATGAGCAGATGACCTGCAGTCAATTCATGTTTTCCTCCCTTTAACTCTCATATCTACAGTTCCTATAGATCTATTCTTGATCAGATGATCCAAAATCCTCCTCTTCTCCCATCGGTTCTACATAGTCAATGATAGTTCTGATCTTTGATCACTTCATTGATCAATGATCAATGCTAAGACTTATTGATCACCATATAAATTTTAGAGACCTACAATCTCAAGAGGATCATTGATCCTTTACTATGATTGATGGTCACCTCGACACTATCTTTCAAGGATTCAAATTCTCCAACCTATCACAAAAGTCTTAAGACCTGTAATGCAAACACATATGATCATAGACATAGATTCACCATACAACTGATCATGGATCTTAGACAACACTCGAAACATAGTGTTCTTATTTCCATATTAATAAGAATATACACATAGAATTACAGGTTTTATATGAGGCATCTATCCTTCTTCCTCTCACTAGCCTGATCTCTTCTTGATTGGCCACACCTCCTAACCTATTCTACATTTGTTTGGCCACTCCAATGCTTCCAAGGCTTATAATATTTGTACAAAAGGATTCTGAAACCATTTCTGGTTTATATCCAACAAGTCCTCAACAAAACCCTAAGGATCCTCTCAGATCCACAATATACTCTAACAAGCCTTAACTCTAGGATACACAAATTCTCAAAGATCTCTAATATCTCTCTCATCCTAATATCTCTCAATCTCATAATATTTCTCTCATTTTCTCACACATTTGAGAACATTTACAATAATAATACTCACTCTCAATCTTAATTATGCAATCATTCTATAATTTCCTAGAAACATAGAAAATCACAACAATACACTCTTAGGAAACCAACTCCCTAAGAATTGAAAGACCCTCTAGGTATCTACCAAATGTACAAGGCTTTGGAAGCAGGATGCTCCTGCATCAATAATGATTCAACGAGTGCATTGTAAGGAAGGGAAGATTGCACAAGTGGCCACCAAAAGTTGTCACAGATGCCAAGGGTATGGGCAAGCAGGAAAAATGTCACGATGACTGATGGATCTCAACTGCAAGAGAATTACTATAAATGGGTCATTCTTCCTCTCTCAAACAAATGGCTAGGAGTTATATTGATGTGTGGGGTGGTAGGATGGAAGAATCATGGAACTTGTAAGTGGATAAGTTGTCAAGAATAGAAATAGATGAATGAATTTAGTCTTATGTTTCATTTTCTAGCTCACTTTGAACTCCTTGTAGTCTAGTTAGAGACATTGTTGGTTTTAGTAGCTTTGGGTTCCTAGGATTTTCTAAGGGATTGGTATTAATGCACATAAGTATGTACCTAGTATCCTTAACTTTAGCCTTGTAAAAGTGCAAGCATCCCACCCACCATCTGTTGGGTATGTATTATATTCTTTGCATCATTAGCCCATGTAATGTACATTGGAATGGGAGCAAGGGGGGGTTGCCTAACCCCTGATAAAAAATAATTGGGTTATTTTTTGGTCCGTTTTTCCCCTGTTTTTGGTGTTTTTCTGCCATTGGTTTTTTGTTACGGAACTAACCTCCCTAACCCCTGACGTAGGTAGAATAATATATTTTCCATGCAATAAAGGATGATATTAATAAATAACTCCTAGTAATAAGGAGAATAAGTCAAATGTAAGAAGACCTAATAGAAGCTTCCGCTTCTAGAAATATATTCCTCTAGATTGTTCTTTTGATAGATATATTTAGTATAAATAGGATTCAAGGGAATGATAAGTCTTTGTCTTGAGAATTGTTGTAATAGAGCGTTGCTCTACTGGAGGTTCCCCCCTCGAAGAGACAAGTGAAAATTGTTGTTGCCTCAATAAAGGTATCATGTTGGTGTGTTATTCTCTATATTTTGTTGTTTTGTTGGTAATTTCTATGATATTCTTGTTTCTACTCAATATAACATAATCAAGTTCATAACAAGTGGTATCAGAGCTCTTTCCTGGGCAATAATAGTGGGTAAATTTTTTTCCAGGGTACATATGTGTTTTGATGTCTTTAAACTACAATGATTTGTTGTTCAACACATAAATATTAGGTTAGGGAAGAATACACACAAGAGATACACGAGGTTTCTAAGATCACATTGTTGGAAATCCTTGTAACCCCTGTTGGTACCCCTGCATTAGACCACACCTGTATATAGACTTTCCTAGGAATATTGAACCTCTCTATAGATCAATCGATCGACTGCCTAACTTCTATAGTGACACCGAGAACATCACTCGGGAAGATACTCTCTAGTACCTGAGTAATTGGGTAGTAAAACTAAGGGTACGATCTAACCTCCTTAGTTGGTGCCCTTAGATATTGGGCCGAGTACTATTGTTCGACCCTGCATGTATATCAAAGAGCTATAACACAGGGAAAACCCTTATCTATAGGAAGCCTGAAAACCTAACCCTTGGGAAAAAAATAGAACAAAAAAGGGACAAACAATATCTATTATCGTGCAACTTTGCCTCCTGCATTCTGGTTTTGAAATTACTACACATTTCTTCCTGTTAAGAATTTGGGCATTATGCCACTGCAATATTATTCAGATTGGAGTATAACTCCATATGAGTTAAGTCTAGGGCCTACCTGCACCCTTATTTGAGACTTGTCTCATTGAATTTCTCTTTTCGTCCTGATCACAGTAATACCTATCATTTTTCATCCTTTTTTCCATGTGGTCCCGACCCCCTTATTTGGGACATATCCCATTAGATTCACCTTTTCCCCTTGAACATTATGATACCATTATCACGTAACCCATTTTATGTGTGGAACCACCCACCCCCTTCCTGTTCCCCCATTTAAACATGGCCCACACCCATAGGAAAGACCTTGAAGCATGCTTCAATACCTTGTCATGTGATCTCTCCATGACCCAAAAGGAATTGCAATGAATCAATGCCAATAATTCCACCATCAATTACTCCATGCATTCCACCATAGAATATAAAATGGAAGCCCCGAAACATGACATGACGAAGGACCTATTTAAACACATGTAAATCCAACTTGAATCCTTTGCGAGCCAACTCTTCACCAAACTAAATATTCTTGGAGGCCTTCCCTCATCTGACCAACCTTTTCACTTCAAAGGTGATACTTCCTCCACTTTCTAGACTTTTCAGTCCAATCACTTGAATGTGACCTACTCCTTCCTTGAGTGGATGTGAAAATATTTGATGGCTCATACCCCACAAGATGGGTCACCCAAATCGAACACTACTTCTCTTTGCACGACATTACCAATGAGTTGGCCAAACTCCATTATGGTGTTCTCCATTTGGATCATGAATGTTGGAAATTGTGGAAATATCATAAAAATACACACCAACAATATGTGGCTTGGACACAATTTTTTGCAAATATTTATGACCACTTAGACATCGACACCCATCATTTAGGTTGTTTGAACAAGTTGAAACAAACTAGCCTACCAGAAGAGTTTATAGCTACCTTTAAGTAATTGGATTTCAAAATGGAGGGTATTACATATGATTTTTTCAGGGAAAGCTTTATCAGTGGCCTCAAGGATGAAATATGTGTCCATGTCCTCATGTCTCACCCCAAGACTTAGTTGGAAGCTACTAAAATGGCCAAGGAAGCACAACAAGTAGTCTCATCCCAAAACAGAAAAACACCCTTTATTCCTCGCCCTAAACCCACCCTTCCGACCCCTCCTACCACTCCCCTCAAGATCCAAAAATTGACTTGGGATGAAATGGATAAATTCTAACTTAAGGGTCTTTGTTATAATTGTGATGACAAGTATTTTCCAGGGCACAAGTGTAAGGAATCTAATCTTTTTATGGCTATGACTAAATATGTTTATGAAGAAGAGGTCAATGTTTCCCATGTACCCGAGATACCCCCACCAACTAATCTTAATCCACCCTCTGATCCATTGGAAGTTGAACCATTGATTTCCCTGAATTCACTCATTAGTTTCTCTTCTCCCCAAACCCTCAAGTTCATTGGCTACATTAAGAACTAAGAAGTCATTATTATAGTTGATAGTGGCAACACCCATGATTTTATTCATCACCGCATTGACCAAGAAGTCAATTTCTATATCTGTCTAGTTAATAATTTCCAAATCATGATTTCCAATGGGGGTTCCATGAAATGTGGAGGGCGCTATGAAAATGTACACCTCCAAATTGCTTAGTACCACATGAAATCTCATATGTTTTCTATTGACATGGGAGGTTGTGACATTGTACTTGGTGTTGAATTGTTACACACTCTCAACCCTATCACCATGGATTTCCATAAATTGACCATGCAATTCTAGTAGGAGGGTCAACAACACCATTTCCAAGGCATCACAATAGGGTCACCAAAGATCACCAGTTTCCACCGAATGGAATAGGTCCTCAGAAAAGGTCATTCTGGCATTATTTCCCAACTTCATTCCATTTTGGCAGTTGAGACACCCTCGGTCCATCCCGACCTCCAATCTATCCTCTCCCAACACCAAGATGTGTTTCAAACCTCCCAAGGACTTCCCCCTTCTCAAGGTGTCCACGATCATTCCATTTCTCTAGTTTCGGGAATTCTTCCTCCAAATATTCTCCCTTATTGTCATCCCTTCACCCAAAAGAATGAAATTGAGAATATTGTTCAAGAATTTCTAGAAGTTGATGTCATCCATTCGAGTACCATCCCATATTCTTCTCTAGTAGTTATGATACTCAAGAAATAAGGTACTCAGTGGACGTGTCATGATTTTCATGCCCTCAAAAAAATCACCATCAAAGAAAATTTTTCCATTCCTATCATTGATGACCTTTTGGATGAATTAAGCGGTGCTTATTATTTTATCAAACTTTATCTCCACTTTGGCTACCACCATATTCGTATGAAAGAAGAAGACATTCCCAAGACTGCATTCAGAACTCATGAGGGTCACTATGAGTTCTTGGTTATTCCATTTTTCCTTCGTAATGCTCCCTCCACTTTTCAAAGTCTCATGAATAATGTCTTATGTCCCTTCCTCCGTCATTTTGTCTTGGTTTTCTTTGATGATATTCTCATCTATATCAAAACTTGGCAAGCCCATCTTATCCATGTGGATCAAGTTCTACAACTATTGTCTCAGCACAAACCTTTTCTTAAGAAATCTAAATGTGATTTTGGAGCCTCTGAAGTTGAGTACCTGAGACATATTTTCAGCAAGGATAGTGTCAAGGTGGATCCAAAGAAAATTGAAACTATTCAGGATTGGCCGCACCCAAAAACTCTTAAAAATTTTCATGGCTTCCTGGGTTTGACTGGATATTATCACAAGTTTGTTCAGAATTATGGAAAAATTGTATCTCCCCTCACAACACTCCTTAAAAATAATTATTTTAGTGGGAATCCAACAACCGACCATTCCTTCCAAGCTTTGAAAGTGACTATGTGCACTACTCTTGTTTTGGCTCTCCCTGACTTCAATGAGACCTTTATACTGGAGTGTGATGCCTTAAGGAAATGCATTGAGGCTATACTCATGCAAGATGGTCGACCTTTGGCTTTCACCATCAAACAATTTTCCGAGTTCCATTTGGTCCAATCCACCTATGAAAAGGAAATTTTGGCTATTTTGCATGATGTGGATCTCTGGTGTCCTTATCTCTTGGGGAAATGATTCCAAATTAAAATCAATCATCAAATGCTCAATTATTTTCTGGAACAAAGAATTTATTCCCTCAAGAAACAAAAATAGGTAACCAAGTTGTTTATATATTATTATGAGATCATATACAAAAAAGGGAAATAAAATGTGGTCATTGATTCCCTTTCGAGGAAATATGAAGAAGATGGGTCCCTTTTTTCCATCTCTTTCATTGTTGCATATTGGATTCAGGAGCTTGGCCAAGAATGGTTTCAAGACCCCAAACTTTCAATACTGATCCAAACACTACAGCAGGATCTGCAAGCTTCGTTATAAAGGTCTCATGTATTTTAAGAAAAAAATCAAACCTTAAATTCACTGTGCTCTCTGAGTTTCATGCTTCATTTACAACTAGGAATTATGGTTTTACCAAAACCTATGAATGGTTCAAATGTTATTTTTCTAGGATGGTATGAAACATGACATTTTCACCTTTGTGTTTTAATGTGAAACCTATCAACACAATAAGGGAGAGACAGTCAAAGCTCCATGCACACTCTGACCACTTATGATTCCACCTACTATTTGGACACATATTTCTATGAACTTCATTATTGGCTTACCTAAATCAAATAATAAGTTAGTCATCATGGTAGTAGTGGATCGTCTTTCCAAATATGCTTATTTCTGTGCTCTTCAACACCCATTCACAACATCCATTGTGGCTCAAATTTTTATGGATAATATGTTCAAACTCCATGGCATGCCTCATTCTATTGTTTATGACCATGATCCAACTTTCAACAACACTTCCTGGGAAGAATTGTTTCGACTCCAGGGAACCCAATTGCATCTCAACACAACATATCATCCTCAGACTAATGGACAAACTGAAGAGGTCAACAAGTGTTTGGAAACATGTTTGAGGTGTTTTGCATCTGACAAAAAAAATCAACAGGTTCAGTGGGCACCCCTTGCTGAATGGTGGTACAACACCTCTAACCATACCGCTACTCGCATGACTCCCTTTGAAGCAATCTATGGAAAAAAACCACCTTTTTTTCTATCATACATGCCTAGTGTCTCCAAGGTTCATCAGGACCAAACTCTTACAATCCGCATGACCATTTTCTGTACTCTCAAAGAAAATTTGGATGGCTTAGAATCGATTGAAATAACAAGTAGATCATGGTCATTCTGAATGTGAATTTGCTGAAGGGGGCTAGGTGTTTCTTCGTCTGTAAACTTATAAGAAGACTTCACTTAAATCCCAACATTGTCAGAAACTCGCCCCCAAATTGTATGGTCCTTATCTCATTTTCAAGAGAGTGGGACCAATGGCCTACTAGTTAGAGTTACCTAGTCACTCTAAGATCCACCCTATTTTTCATGTTTCTTGCTTAAAGAAAGTTCTTGGCACTAGGTTCCATAATCAAACCAGTCTACCTAACTTGGATGAAGAAGGTTACATTTTATTGAAGCCATAAGCAGTCTTGGACCAGCGCGAGTGTTGTCTCCGCCAGTGCACTATCAAGGAAGTTTTAGTTCAATGTAAGTACACACCGCCAGAAGATGCCACCGGTGAGCCAACTACCATTCTGCACCAATTTCCTCATCTCAAGCCTTGAGGAAAAGGATGTTTTTAAGGGGGAGGGAATGTTAGGGACCTAACCTCCCTATCCCCTCACATAGGTAGAATAATATATTTTCCATGTAATAAAGACTGATTTTAATAAATAAGGCCTAGTAATAAGGAGAATAAGTCAAATGTAAGAAGACCTAATAGAAGCTTCCGCTTCTAGAAAGGTCTTCCTCTAGATTGTTCTTTTGGTAGATGGATTTAGTATAAACATGAGTCGAGGGAATGAGAAGTATTTTTCTTGATAATTATTGTAATAGAGCGTTTCTCTACTGGAGGTTTCCCCCTTGAAGAGGCAAGTGAACATTGCTCCCGTCTCAATAAAGATATCATTTTGGTGTGCTATTCTCTATATTTTGTTGTTCCATTGGTAATTTCTGTGATATTCCTGTTTCTTCTCAATATAACATAACCAAGTGCATAACATTTTTTGTCCCATTGTAATGTAATTTCGGTTAAGGAATGTAATCCGGGTCAACATATTAGGGTTTTCGATGCTATGGGATCCTATATGTTGTATTGTAATGGTGAAATTAATACAATGATAGTTAGAGGTTTGGCTACAAACATTTGTTGGTTTTCTTAGTTAAGGGTTTCCATGGTAAATTTATGAGTATGATGTGTGAATGATATTGTTTATGTATGTTGCTATACTGTAAAGATTTAAAACATACATTTGGTATCTGAGCAATTAATAATATACATTTTTCACCTTTCAAGTTCTATTCTATCAAGATGCGACCAGATCATATAACATAGTTGCCATGTTTTTTTAATAAAGAGGATGCACCAAAATGATCAAAGGAAGATGAAGCCAAATGTTACTATTGTGGATGTGGATGATGAGGAATATTGTGAAAATGATAACGTTAAGGTATTTTTCACTTGTGTAAGAACTAATATAAGAGCATCAAAGTGTTGGAAGTCTCTGTTGTTTTTCATGGTATACACATATATGTGGGGACACTATGTTGTTTAGCTAGCAAGGTTGCACTTGAGAGTGAGGATCCAAAAACAATGCTGCACAATATCCTAATTGGAGAGGGATTTTACAAAACAAAATTCATCAAATGCATTGTCCTCATTGTAATATTACTTGATATAAGTGAGGAGAAGAAAATGATGAAGGATGTAGAGGAGAGTTTCACTAAATGGTATAGTGATGAGACCATATGGGTGTGAACTAGAATGTAAATATATCAGTTGATTGTATGTTTATCAAACATTGTATTAATTTATGAAGCATTCAATTTTGAAAACAATGCCTTATAAATACCATGCATTTATATTTATGTAGGCCCATGCACATCAAATCCTCTAAATACCCACACCATTCCTCCACAATATAATCTTATTTTTTATTTTGTTGATTATGATCATGATCATGGGCATAAGCCCATTTATATTGACATATATTACATATTGTTATATGACTAGTGACATTGAGATGATACTCATACTACTTTAGACTTGTATACCTTGACATTGATCATATACTTTATCAACAACTTCACTATTATGTATGATACTTAATGATTTTTTTGTTGAAATAATGACTTTGTTTTTTCTAGATAAGTAATCAATTAATTTATTTTCTAAGTGAAATATGTTCATTCATTAATTATACAACCAGGTTCTAAACTAAGAATGGAGACCTGAACTTAGGACTTGAAGCTTAGGATAAGTCATAAACTCCTAAACTCAAGACAAGGATTAAACTTATGATTAATACCTTCACTTCTTAAGCAAAGATTAAGACCAAAGCTAAAACTCAAGGATTTTTTATTTTTATTTTTTTAAATAAAGTTTTCAACCTATACTTTCTACACAATTTTCAACCTAACAAACAACATTCATGCGATAAATTGTGGTAATAATATACTTTGAAAATATTTTACGATCTTATTCTCGATCTATATCCTAAGCATAAAACAATGCTCTTACTAATTTGAGTCAAAATAAGGTTGAAAATAAAAATTATGATTGTATCAATACTTTGATTAGCTATTTATAAATTTTTAATTATAAATTTTATTGATATTTATTTAACATTTAAATATATTTTTAAATCACAAAAAATATTATAGAATAAAATTTTTAAAATAATAATATAAATATTGTTATATCTAACAATATCATTAATATATTCTTTTATTAGTCCCTGACATAGGCATAAAGGGACTATAGCGATCGATAATTCGTTGACCTCGTATTACTTTGTCCTTTGACCACAAATATTTCCATATTATGTATTGTTGGAACCAGGGAACTAAAATCTTCGATTTTTATATAAAAAAAAGTACCATATATGTCATGATCTGATTGGACAATGGATTGGAGGTCTTATTGTCGTCTTTGCTATTCCCAATGTTATATATGTTGGCATATCCAAAGTATTTGATTGTATATGGTATTTTTGAATCATATATTTTCTTATGCATTGCTCGAAGGTGGATTAATGCTAGCATTAATTCGAATGTTTGGCATAGCATTTTCTGCTAACTAAATTTATGCCAATGTTCGATATGCTAGCATATCCAAAGTTTGTCCTTCGAATACATTCTCTACTGTTCGAACTATTGTTACATAAATTATAATAAATTTATTTTGGTACGTTAGAGACGTGACACATTGCATTTTTTCTTAAATGTTT
>JZKD02S2027255.1:5734-23662 GCA_000966675.3 Picea glauca
AGAACCTATTGCCCTAAATTTTAATACTCATCGATCATAGGTCATTGCAAAGAGAATCCATCACTGATACCTCCCACATGATTCCTACGAGCATACTATAACATGCATAGGCAACAAAGTAAATATATTTTAGAACTAATAGTAAGTATAGATTGACCTAAGATACCTAAATGGGGAAATAGGGTACAAGCTTCAGAAACACCACCTTCAAAATTTGAGGAAACAGGAAAACAAGATTATTATTATATATTATAATCTATAATAATTGTGTGAGAAAAGAGAGTTCAAAACTTCAAACATAGAAAAACTATAAACTTCTCTTTTTCATATATATAAACATGCTCCGTGGTGTTCAAACCACTTGAGAGCAAGATGATAGCAGAAAATATCGTTAGTTTTAGATTCTTCTAGTTTAAGAAAAAGTAACGACACTCATACATCTATGATTGGGTTTCTCATATTTGCAGGCTTGTGAGCTACTCCATGGCAAAGGTAAGTATTTATTGGTTTGAAGAGAGGTTGCAAAACTTTGGTGATGTACATGCAATAGGATCATTTGTAGAATATTTATTTTATTGCTTCCAACATAGCTCTCTGGAGTGCCATCGATCCCGGGTATGGCATTTACAATAACTGAGTCAACTCTTGAGTATGAGGCAACATTCTTTGGATGTTAAAAAAAGAAAGAAAAATAGAACATTCATTTATGTTATGGAAGAGTCTGGAGATGTTGTTTTCATGACATTAAGGGTATTATTTGAGTCAGATGATATATTTCCTTACCTGCCTATGCTTTTAGTGGTTGTGCTGTGACAGTTTTCTTATACACAACACTCATGCATGATGCTCTAATAGTGATTTCTGGGCAAGTTTTCAAGCAGATCTATTTGTACCATGAATGGCAGTTTCAATTATTCTTTTCTCATAGATATTTATATTTGAAAAGTGATCATCTTACAATCATAATAAGGTCTCATGCTAATTGGAAATTAGTCTTGAATCCCTACAAATTAGACTATTTATGTCATACTAGAACATTGTTTACGCTCAGTTTGATGATTTAATGTGCCTTTTTGAGATATTGCATATATGTATTATGGACTCCCTTTTGAAAGTTTATGTGTACCATGTATTTAACTCTATTTGGTGGAATTTTAGGTAGAAAATCCCTATAGGTTTTAGTGTTTACATCATTTGGTTTAGTGTTTAGTTTGTTGCACATGTGGATTACATTTTCCATTTGTTCAATCTAAAGTGGGTTTGTCCTAGCTGTTAATGTGTTGTAACTTGGAATGGATGAAGTGCCCTAGGTAAAATGCAATGATAGTGCTCATGTCAATAATCTGAAATTTGTTTGCAAAAATGGTCAGTGAGTTTTCTTTTGACATTGATAAAGTTGATGTTGCAAATCTTCTGTTAATGATGGTGAGGTTGCGAAGATTATTCAAGTATTCAGAAGTACCATATAGTTTTAGGTATTTTACAGTTAGGCTCAATTTTCTTTTGTCATGTTTTTCTAGGAGGGGCCTTTGCGCTCCCACTTTGTATTGTATCTCACAGTATTTTGTGTAGCAGTCCCATTGACCTATTTATGGACTGGTTGATTAGTTTTGGGGGGATTTATCAAGATGTACTCTTTCTGAGGTTTGTGTAAAAGCTGTATATCGAAAACTATGATAATATTTGTATTAAATTTTGAGGTGTATAGTGTGAGCTATTTTGACAGCAAATAGGAGGGTTATCATAGGTGGCACAAGATGACTGTAGGCTTGTTCCTTATAACTTGTTTTTATACCTTTTGGTGGAATTTTCTAAAGTCAAGCAATTCCCTCAGGCATATATGGAATGCAATTTCATTTCTATTTTAAAAGTTAATGAAATTGTGAAGTTTTTTTCTTTGGAAAAAAATATATCAGGGAAGAACAAACTTGGGTCAGAGCTGTATATTCCATTTGAATATCCTATGGTTAATTAGTAGATGGTACTATTGTGTGTTTTACATGGAATTCTTTATCTTCTTTTTCTTCAAAGTGCATTATTGTTTTGTATTGAGGTTGGCAACCACTTTCAAAAAGCATGTAACATAATTTTAGTTTCATTAAAATCTTTGCAGTTTGTCTTCTTTGTTGCATGGCTGTTAGTTTTCCTTGAAATATATTTTCTTTATTTGCTTACATGTTGTGATCTTAGAATTACCTTTTTTTCTTTTGTTTTTTTATCTCTATGTTCTATTTCAGCTTGGCCACTTGTAATTGTCATTTAGCTCATTTATTTTTAATTGTAATTTATTAGACCAGATTGGACACTTGTATATGTCATTTAGCTAATTTATTTTTAATTGTAATTTATTGGACCAGACTGGAGTGTGAAAGAAATTTTTAGCTGGTTCTTGTCACATTCTCTTTCTAGCGAGCACATTTCTATGATTGCAAAAGAAGATAATCAAGAACTAAGAGGGGTGGAAGGGATGGACTTATTGCATAGGGTGGCCAACATTGTGAATGGGTGTCTTAGTGAAGCAACTATTTTTGGTCTTAATCCTCCTCTAGAAACACTAGGAATAGTTGATGTTCTTAAATCTATCAACAAGAGGAGCTCCAAAGGTGGGCCAACTGGAATACACTAGGTCCCAGATCCTGTAGATGGAACTCTTGGTTTTGTATGGGGAGATCAATATGCAGTAGCTCTTGCCATGATAGAGGAAGAAGAGGTGGTACTTGAAGTTCTGGGTCACCCAAATTATCCATTGAGAAGAGAGTGGCTTAGTTACCATTATCTATATTACCAACTCATGTTAAAACTCTCCCCTCTAGGTTATGGTGTATGGAGTAAAGGCTATGTACTTTATACATAGAAGGGTAGTGGGAAAGTTTGGATGGAACCATCAATGACATCATAAAGCTGGGATTGTCAAATGTAGCAAGGCCTATTAGTGTCTCAGCCATTGATGATCCTGCATTGGCAACATTTTGTGAATCAGTTGAAAAAGCAAACTCAAGCGATTCCTTCACAGCAGGACTTGCTCACAACTTAGGACTAAGGTGAATTATGTACTTGGATTTTGTTTGCTCGCATAAAAATATTTCACTAACTCAATGTATGTATTCTTTATCAGTAATCATTTGTTGCATGTTTATAGTATGAAAAAATATGCTGCTATAGCTCGAGGTGACACAAAGATATTCATGAAGTTCGCAAGGGTAGGATACAAAGAGAAAATATGGGATCATGCAATAGGAGTTCTTATTATACAAGAAGCAGGAGGTGTTGTGACTGATGCCGATGGATATCCACTTGACTTCTCAAAGGGGATTTACCTAGAAGGACTTGATAGAGGCATCGTTTCCTTTTCTGGTGCCCGATTTCATGAGAAAATTATTGCAGCAAATGATGCAAGTTGGGATTCTTCTGAGCTGTGAACCATTTATTTGTTGCAGCTAGAAATTCCTTATGGATGTTGTCTCCATCTACTATATGATTCTTTTCATTTGTTAATATGAGATGGGGTTGAAGGATCTTATATTCTTGTTTGAATAGGAAACTGTATTTGCCAAAGTAGCCCCATACCTTTTGAATCTCGTAAAATACTTATCAAGATTCAAACATATGCTTCCAAGACCATAAAGGTCTGTCAAATTTCTATTGGAATGAAAACTTAACTAATCTAGATGAATGTAAAGTGCTAGTATTCCTTACTGATGCTCGACAAGTTTTACATGAAAATGATGTAAACATTTCTAGATATTCTTGAAATTATGTTGTCAAAGGTATTATGTATGCTTTTAAGAGAAATGTTACAACATCTTTGTTCATCTCTTTTAATACTAAAATATATTGTTCATAGTTATCTTGGTCATGCTTCTTTCTTGATGTTTCATAATATCTTCATGTAAATGATAAAAGTAAATAATTCATTCTCATCAATGATAGTTTTTAGAAGGAACTCAGAGCTATAGGAAGAATTCCTTAGGAAGAAATTAACAATTCAACATTCTCAATTCAATCTCATCAATGATAGTTTGTCTTAGAAGGAACTCATAATTATAGGAAGAATTAATCCAGGAAGAAATTAAAAATTAAACATCTTTAGTCCCTCTAGTATGTCAGTAGTTCCTTGCTTGGAGTTGTTTGTTTGCTTCATAGGTATTGATATTGATATTGTATTTTTTTTAAATACCTAAAACACAGTCGTTATTGCGACGTCTTGGAGTTTCGATCCCATAGAAACCACATCGAAGCTAATACCTCTTAACATTTCTCTTGCCACATCCCAAACGTCTCTCTTGCCATCTCCAAGAGTGTCGCTCCCATAGAAACCACGCCGAAGCTGGTACCTCTTAGTGTTACTCTTTCCACCTCTAATACGTTGCTCTTGCCACCTCCAAGACATCGCTCTTGCCACCTCCAAGAGTGTCGATCCCATAGCAACCACATTGGAGCTGATACCTCTTAACGTCACTCTTTCCACCTCCAAGACCCTTTCCAGATCTCTTTCCCTCATCACTGAGGTTTTCAGCATGCCTCAACCACCTTTTTAACATCCGTTGTTTCCCTTTGGCCAACAACTTTCGAACATGCCATTTAGCTATTCTCTTCAAGGGCCATTCATACTTCCAGTGTACCCTTGCCTCCTGTTGCATTTTCAATGATAGTGTCTCCATTTATGCCCAAATTTCCCTGAGCTCCTTGTCTATCTTCTTTTCTACGGGAAGAATTCTCCTTGACCATGCCCACAACTTCCAACAACCATTGTGCTTCACCTATATCCCAACTGGTTGTTTATCATCTGTTGCACACCTTGCAACAACTTCAACATAGTATCGCACTATGTTTCCCTTGCCTACAGAAATCATTTTTTCATTAGCTCTGATACCACTTGGCGCAAACCCCACCCCCTTATCATCTCCTCCAAGGATTCTCGACCTCTTGGTCTAGGATCGTTCAAGTCACCAAATCGAATGGCTTGTCGAGCTCCTAATGGGAACTAATTTAACTTGACACATGCCCTTCCACCTTCTCAGTGTAGGTTGTGTGGCAACCGCGGACCCTCTCCTCAATGTTTTCCAACTCCTAATGCCAATGACACTAGCTCTCTATGCTAGGATCCCTCCTTGATGTGACCACAGGCTAAGACCATGGGATAGATCCATTCGTGACTCCGTGCTTCGAAACTTTTGCGAGCTGTTTACTCCCTTCTTCCCAATTCCCTAATCGATGAATTCTTCAGGACCAAATATACTGTCCATGTTTTCCTCGCGCTCGACAGCTACGATCAAATCGTAAGTTTAGACTTCATGAGTCATCTCTTCTCCCAACTTTGCTTCTCCTGATTTTCAAATTAGCAAAGTGTTGATTTCTCGCCACACGTCCTATCTCACAGACGACCAAGATTTCTTTAGCTCTCAGCTCTTCAGGTATTCTTCTCCTTGAATTTTCTATGAAGGTTTCTTCTTCCAAAATACGTATATATCCTCCACATTTCCTCCTAGATCCAACGGTCCAAAATCACTCTCCACTTCTCCCTTCGTGAAGTTTGAATTGTTCTTCTCGCAATTCTTCTGAAATCTTAATCCTCGAACTCTTGGATCTGTTTCCACTTGTCTCCTCCGACGATGGATGTCTTCACAGTCTTCGAGACTTCTAAAAGTCCTCAACCCCTTTGCACACGTAGCGCAAATTTCTCCTTCGATACTTAGGCTATTCTAGAACCTCTTCTGCACTCCTTGCAGAGTTTCGTGTAGACACTTTTGCGACTTTGCTCAGCCTAAAATAATTCAAGGTTCACCATTCCTCTATGTCCTTCAATAAACATTCTCTTGCCCTACTAGCATCTTAACACCTTCCTCTTGAGCTTTGTAGGATGGACTTACAATATCTTTGGCACACTCCTTGCGCTCAACTCAGTTCTTCGATGACTTCTCCCTTAGCCTTAAGGAAGGGTTTAAGGCATCTTGTTTCCTTTATCAATGAACTCTTGCAAATCCTTCCTTCCTCATAATGTTTAACAACCTTGGGATTCTATTAAGGATTCCAACACTTTCAACAATGTTTCTCTTGTACGCTCTTGTACTTGCTCTATGCCCTCCTGGCAGAGTGTTTCAGAGTGTTCAATAACTCTGAATTGTGCTTCCTCCTACACAGTCTTTATTTCCAAGGTACTTAACCACCTTGAAATTTCCTCCTAAGTCTTTGAATTAACCTGGTATGCCCTCCTGGGAGTTTCTCTTCTAACTCCACAGATTTCAGACACACACTCCTTGCGTCGACTCACAAAGTTTCCACCCTCTATCGTGCACTCCTTGCACTTAACCTAGAGAACCAAACTTAATCCAACACACTCACAGATAGAAAACTGTATCTCTATCCCCATAGACAATTTCTAACATTCATATACAACTCAAATGCATACAAATGAAATTCACAACACAAAATCCATTACACATAAATCGATACCAGGAAAAACTGTCATTTTCTATTAATGGTGGAATATCAAATTACAAATGTTGAGTTCAGACTGCGACTGAGTTTCGGCTCTCATCAACCTCCCTAACTTCTATGAATTCTTCTCTCGACTAACTCTCTTATAGATAACCCCCTACAACCTAACATCTACTTGGAAACAATACAAATATTTATACAAGAGGGGCTCGACGAGCTTCCCTCCAAGCTAAACTAGTGGTGTCAAATAACCATTCAAAATGCCTGTCTAATGGGAAAATTACAATAATGGAAATATTCTCCAAATTGGATGAAAATCCCTCCTACCATCAACCACTTAATGGAGACCTTATTTCTATCTTGTGCGAAGGCATAATTTGTTTCTTCCATCTTGTAATCATTAAATGCCTGGATCACACTTTTGATTCTCAAGGCAAAATGAGAGGGTGATGAATCTCCCTTCCTTGAATGTGCACCATGTGTGTTAATCAATTGGCGCATGTTGAGGTGGAGCGATACTCCTGCATCAGAATAGAGTACCAGTACTCCCAAAATCGATCACCACTGAAGAAACTCAACCACTAATATATGAGTCTAACCCCACACAAGATATATCTACTCAGAAAAGGTTAAATCAGTCTCCAAATAATAAGTACCCCCCCCCCAACCAACAATTTCTCGATCCACTCTGAAAATAAATAATACTCTCACAAAATGTGGACCGAGACTCTATAAATGCATCCCAAAACTAATATCTCGGTTTTCCCTCAACATATATCAGCCTTTACTGCAGTCAAATGATCTCCAACAACTAAACACAACCACCCAACATGGAATATTGACCCATCTTCTCAGGAATTCTCCCAACATAATGAAAAGATTTAGTCCATCCTCAAGATATTTGACCCCCTCAAGCCAAAAATCAACCACAAACAATGAATCTTCCACTGCACAAGAAAACTTAGAAAGAATGAAGAAAAACCTAGCCACTAACAATGAAATTTCAGCTACAAAAAAATAAACTTAGCTACAAATGAAGATCAATGAAGAAATATGAGTTTTATGCTCCCAATGACTAGCTAGGGTATATAGTTTCACCACCAGAACCAATCTTCCAAACTCTCAAGGGTTTTCATCCAAAGAGCCAAAGCCACAAGAGCTCTCTCAATTTTGTTTTAGAAAATAACAATATCCATAATGAGAGAGAGCGCCCTAATTTTACTTTTATCTTCTCATTGACCCCTTTTGAACCCTTTTACAATTTTAATAAAGTAAAGTGACATTTATAAACTTTAAGTCACTTAAAAAACCCCTTTTCAATGTCAAAAAGTGATTAATTGGCTTGTAATACATTCTCGGACACCTGAAGTTCCTTTCTCATCATCCCATCCTTTAGATATTTTTGTCTTGATTCAAACAAGTTATTACATGAAGGTGTTCCCTTCAATAATAATTTATACTCAATAATACTCTTAAATTACAAGAAATGTCAGAATTCCATGGAACCAAGAATGAACTATACAGAAGTGATCCTGATGATGAAATAAGGTAAATGAACTAGGATGGTCCTCATATAACTCCTCAAATTCCTATGAACCCATTGTTAACCTTCCCTTTCCCCTTTGTCCAGGATGACATAAACCCATAAGGTCACCTTCAAATGTAAATTAGGGGAATCCAAAAATGGGGAAATTGTAGTCCTCCCTTCCCAAATATTGCTTGTCCTCAAGGAATGCCATCAAAACCTGATGACCCATTAACAGAACTAGACTAAAACTGAAAATGATGCCAGGGTCCAAAGAACCCTGTAAGATGTGAAGAATCCTCTTCTCAATGTGTGGTTTGGTAAGTTACTTCCAACAAGTGAAGAAACTTGGTGTTGCAACAAATCAATCGACCCCTCAAGGAACTTCTCTTCTAGGGAACCAATCTCATGAAAACAAAAATTGGTTCTCGCCTCTTTGTTATCTAATGAACTATATAATACTAAAATCCAAGTGTCCCAAGATAATATCATAAAGGAACCACTATGTTAATGTTTTTCCACTCTAAGAATAACTATCTAACCACCATGACTAGTATTCCTCCTCCTTCCTTGGTACTCCCACCTAAAATACCTATAAGGGTTGGATCTACTACCATGAATAGTATCATGCATATGCATCTAGGTGAAGTTGTTCCCTGCAAATCCACTTCCATACTCTATCTCAAATGTCAGGAAAGGAAGTCTTTCCTGATCATTGGAAATGACTCTAGGATACTCATTCACTCTAGAGATATCTCCACTGGGTATCACTGTCACTTGTGTTTCCCCATACTTTGAGGATATCATCGGAACGTATGTGAACTGGTCAATCGTTGCATACCTACTCTCTTCCCATTGTAACCTTAATAAAACTATGATGGAATTTGTCAACATGATCTCCCATTATCATCTAGAAATGGTCAAATATTGCATCAAGCCTGTGGGATGAGTGTGCCCCAACCTTCTCTTCCAACAAGTCATACACTCCCTCATATTTTCCTCTACATCATCTGGAAATCCCCTCCTCTCTCAGTATTTCTTGGATTATGTGAGACACTCTTTGTACATAGCAATTATCTATAAGGTGATAATATAAGAATCCATCTAACTACCCTTGATAATATAGGAATCCATCTAACTCCTCAGAAGACTACTCCTCCCGACAAATAATCCTAAACATCCTAAGAGTAAACTCCAAGACGAGAAAACTGGTCATCTTATTTGTATCAACTATCGAGATGTCAAGCATTGGAGTCCCACCATCCCAAGATAAACTATGAGAGGAATCATCCTGTTGATGTTGCACCCCTCTATTCATAATCATTTGATCACCATGCTCATAGTGTGCTCTCCTCTCCTAGATCCCCAAGATGAAATCTCTGAAAGGACTGAAATCACTATCCTAGATCATGCCTCACCAAAGCATATTAATGAAGTCAAAGTCTTTAAACCTATGTATAGACTCAATCCTAGGTATCGTGAAGGAAAATATACATTTCCATATAGAATAAGGATCAACAACCCCCCTCACAATATCCCCACAATCACACAGTCCAGTCATTGACATGACTCTGTTGATCATCCTCATTATCTGAAGTAGTCTATCACTCCAATGAATGTCATGATACCACCACCAAAGTAAAAGTATACCACTCCCAATTCCTATTGAAATTTCTGTGAACTGATACAATTTTATTTTTTATCTCCTCATGTGTACTCTACACACTAATCACATGGCCCAAATGAAAAACCTTTATAATGGAAACAAGTCCCCCTATCTCATCCAATTATCTTCGATGATCCTCTCCTATCCTACTATATACCGTAAGGGAATCAAATAAAAAGAGTAAATGCCTCTCCCACTTATTGTAAGACTAGAAAGTGACTAGTGCATTGGTCAACTCTAAGGGCATGACCAAAAATTCATAATGAAGTTGGGAAGAATACATGTGAGTATCATTTTCCCTGTCCCTCATCTGATGATATCCCATATGAAGATCGATCATCGAGGGATGTGATACTCTTTGAATTTCACCCATATCCTCACCAATCCTGGGTAAAACAAACTCAATGGTATTCTCAAGATCTCTGTCAGGAGGTCTCCCTTGAGGAAATTCTTCTAAATTCAATTGTACACTACCGCATGCTATTGTATACCCTTGTATACTATTGCATAGCATTGTACCCTCTTGTACCATCCGGTATATTTTATGAGCTATTGTATCCAAAACTCTAGTAACATCAACTGAACCTATATCCCAGAGTATGTGCATATCTGTCATATACCTGTCCACCCAGTCCATGGATGCATGTACTTCCTTGTTGGTTGGTCCACAAGGAATGTGCTCAGTCATATCCTCTGTAGCTAATCCTTGAGCCTTTAATGGAATGTCCAAAATAAACGGTTCATTATATTCACCATGCAAAACATGAGCATAATCAAAACCATATGAGTCATGACTCTCCTCAAGTACCTGCATGTTTGGATGCTCATCATATGGGAATGTTAAAAGAGGCTCCTCCCTCAAACCATGAGTTCCACTCACACCCTCATGTATCATGACTGCCAAAGATGATTAAGTTTATGTTGTAAGTAATGAAGATCATGCCAAATTCCATTGGTAAAAAATCTCCTCAACCTTCCTTTCCTTGTCTTCAACAAACTTGGGAGCAATATCCCTATCCATTAACAACTGCAAGTAATCTAATGTCATTTGTTCTAGTGTTTCTTTGATTATATGCAATTGCGCACTAGTGAATCCACTTGAAACTACTTTTTTTCTCTCCTCCATTTGTGTTTTCCAAATAAGAGATTCGATGAATCTATGAGAACAATATACTCTTATAAACACTTGTACAATTTGTTCCTCTATGACCAATAATTGATTGTCCAAATCATGCAATGCTAAGGGATTTTTTTCAATTTCTTCCAAGTGGTATGGGTTGTCACACAATATATTTTATATTTTTCTTTCATATATAAGAATTTTATCCCCATCATCAACGACTAACTCACTAGATGATACCATGCAATCTTCAATTACCATACATTGACTTGCCAAATGATGGGAATCATGTGCACTATCAACACCATACAAAATCTCAGATTTGTTTTCACCTCCAAAATCAGCCTATCCTTTGTCATCCTCCATGCATGACTCTTGAGAAGATGGATCCATATCCCAAGAATTTTTTTCAAATACCCATCCTTCCTCATATTTAGGTACAATCATGCCTTCATTTTCATACATATCATATATAGGATAAGGTGTTGAATCAGTGTCATACTTAGGTGCTCACACCCCCTCATCATAATGAGCATTGCTACTAGGGTATGATGTTGAATCCTCAACATTGGTTGATTAGGACACTTCACCATATGCGCCATCAACCTAGCCATCATGTGCACTAGTTTTATGGCCCTCATAGGATAATGTTAAAGGTGTACTAGATGTTTTTGTCTCATAATCCTCACTTTTTGAAGCATTAGAAGCTTCATAAATTACTAGTAACTTTTACCTTAGCATCTTCACATTCTTTCCCACTGATACTTGGGGTTGATACCACTCAGGATGCTTGATGGTGAAAAACTCGTTGAATGACATGGTTGTGTGAAATTTGATGTAGGATCATCACTCCTACTCAAGAGCGCGTCAGCAGCCAACACAACAACATACAAGGATGGAGAAGATCCCAAGGAGAGAGAAGCACCATCCTTCTCATTTTGAGTTTAAATATCAAATTTAATGTAATTAATATTGTAAAGGATAGAGGATAGTCGATACATTGTATTTTTATAGGCTACATGTAATTCGCCTTTAATGGTGAACATGTAGATGAATCTAGATTTGATTTGGACTAGATGTAAATTAAATGTAATTTAATGTAAATAGGTGAGGAAGGCTCGAGAATCTCCTCTTTTGTCAAAATATCAATGTATTGAGATCATAAGGCATTAGCGAAGCTCATGAAAATAGCATGAGAATAGAATATCTCTCAAGAAAGGAGAGGAGAGAACAATTGATACTCTATTGTAGTCCAGTATTGTAAAAATTGTAAAAAACATTCAGATTTAACATAAAATTAGATTTCCCCGCATATATATCTCAGTATGTGTGTTCTATGTGAATGAGCATGTGTTTCTGAATGTTTAATAAATTTTTACTGTGCATGTTTATAAATTCCATAAGTGAAATTATGTCCCCTTTGCAGGAATAAATAGAATTCCCTATCTGTGTGAATTTCTAAGTGTTCTGGTCTCTCAAGGCTAGTGCAAGGAGTGCACATCAAAGTTTTGGAAAACTCTGAGAAGCCATCACAAGGAGTGTGAAAGAAATCAGTTAGGAGTTCTGTGAGGAGCGTTGTTATAGGGAAATCCCCTTGTGGACAGGTGAATCCTCTCTTGGGATCTAGAATCCTAAGACCAAGACAGAAAGGTGATAACATTGATCACTGACATCCCTTTAAACATAACTAAACTAATATATAGAGAAGAGGAATAATATGTACCATTTTATGATGTTTGATCTTGCTTAGTCCGAGTTGAGCTCTGATCTCCAAGCTCCTCAACAAGTCCTGCAATCCAATCAAAGACAAAACATGCTTCCTATTCTACTAATATTAGCTTGAAATTAGATCTATCCATTAAAGACAAGCACATGTAGATAAACATAATCTTTAAGGGAACAAGCCAAGCACATATATATTAATGAAAAGAAAGAAAAGTTCTCACAACTGTAGATGCAGATGCAACAGCCTCACCAAGCTCTCTTTTTCCAAACCCTTGCTCAAATGATCCATAAAAAAAATTACTATGCTTCACTGATTATTCTCCCTTATGAGATCATAAGTTTGATGCCTTCAATGTCTCCCCTTCCTTATGAGTTGATAAGTTAGGTATCTCTCTATTTCACCATATTTTTTCACCATGAGAAGGCCTCCTTATATAAGCTTGGAGAGCCTAACCACCTTAGATATTCTTGGGATAGGTTGAGGATATTTCTCCATCAGTTGTGGATCCTCCCTAAGATCAAACCTTGACCTCAGATTCAAATCCAACTAACTCTAGAGATGAGGGGGATTTTCCCCTGATTTTCCTCAACAACCCATGATTTTCTCAAACAACCCAGTGCTCCCCCAGAATGGGGCACATAGCACTACAACACTCCCCCAAAGGAGGTCAATGAGCACTAGTGCTCCCTGCTAGTGGGTAGGGGAGTGCTACCCAATATTTCCTCAAAACATCCTAGTGATCCCCCATAATGGGACACAGAGCACTATAATGCTCCCCCAAAGGAGGGAAAGGAGTGCTAGCACTCCCTAATAGTGGGTAGGGGAGAGCTACCCTTTAAAATTCAATTTTAAGTGGTCTTTCTCAAGTAAAAGGCTTTGTACTCTTTGTCAAATGATTTCTTCTTCTTTAACCAGTCTCTGAGGGTTTCTTCAAGTGTTCTTTGTGATGTCGTTTGAGACACGACATAGGCAAGATGACTGTATGATGTCTGGGACACTTGCAACAATTCTGGTTAAAATGAGACACTTGTGACACTTGTAATGATGACAATAGGTCATCATTGAAATGAGTTATTTTGATGTGTAACAGATTGCCCCCCAAAGTACGAAGTTAGAAGACGAAAACTGATGACTGAAGTACTTTGTAGACTTTTTCGAGCAAGGGTAGGGACTCAGAGAACCTGGAAGAAGCTGCAAACAACCTTCAAACAAATATTATGATATGTTTCAAACCCAAGGCAGACATACCTATGCTTAGGTGATAAAGACTTGCAAGGTATGGCCGCCATAAAATACATTGCAGATCCATAATTGTATTAACAAAAAGTTATAGCCATCAAATATACAATGTGGATCTATACTTCCATGACACGAACTGAATGTAGCCATGAAAAATACACAGTGGATCTACGAGACACCAATACATAGCCACATACCAATACAAAGTGGATCTATGTGACAATATATGTGTCAATATTCAAGAGAAACTCCATCGCAACCTGGGAAAAGTACATATAAGAGTGATCACTCAACCTAGGTTCTTCTTACCAATCCTAATGCAGTACAAGTCTAACCATGTGAATATATGTCTTGATGTCGAACATGGAAGAAACCACTTGATTACCGGTCAATGAGGTAAATTGTTAACAAGTGCGAGGGAAATCACCATTGATGTCAATGATTCCCAAGATACCCTAGTACATTCCAGTGAATGTAAATAGATGAGATGAATTTGAACATCCATGGAATCATCCAATCAGGGGTCAATGATGTAAAACCACTATCGAAAGTGAGGAGGCCTGCCATTGAGGTATGCAGGTCCCAAGGTACTAACTGGTTTGTAAGTCTAATTTCTAGATGATGTGTTGAAGTTGATAGGAAAAGACTCGTCAAAGGAGGGCCTTGATGTACCCCCATCAACGACACAAAATTGACATAGAGATGTAAATTGGTGGGTCAAATGAACATGGACTAACATAGGTATTGAAACAAGAAATTTGTGATGGTTGTCTCTTGAGGTAGATACTTCCCTTGAACACTGAGGCACAATAGTAGAAACATGACATGGACCAAAACACGATAATGCAGTGGATACTATGACTTTCGTCGGGTGACCCAAAGGAGTAAATAAACTCATAGGATTGGTTCAGTGCAGAGGTTCAACGGATTGAAATGTATGCAAAGACAAAGTGTCGTGTTCAAGGGCGACCGTAATATGACTTGTGATGTTTTCAAAAACTGCTTGGCTTGCTTCCTTCAAATTTTCCCCCCATCCAGATAGATGAGTACCTCTTTTTAATTTAATGAGATCGAGGAGGGTAACACATGCTCGATATAACTCACCTTCGGTAAGTGCCTCTTCCTTTGTTTAATGAATTGGAAGAAGTAAGGGTTCGATCTCATACGGGCCCTTCAATGTATGATTTTTTAATGAGTCCAAAGAAGGTAAAATATGTGATTTTTCATGTTTAGAGAGTCTGAAAATAACTTAAATATGACTCCATGGTTTTCCTTTTTCATAATGTTAGTCTTGTGAGGATGAAAAAGAGATAAATTATCACTCAAAACATGCCCTTTCAAACCTTTTAACGAGTGGGAAAGGAAGCAAGATCACTCGAAAATATTTTCATGTTTAGAGAGTCTGAAAAGAGATTAAAGGTGACTCTAGGGTGTTCCCTTTTTGTGTATCCATGCGAGTCCAAAAAAGAGATAAAATTTTACTCGGTGCGTTCTCGTGTTTTTTCTAGCGTGAGAACGAATGAAGACCATGCTCATTATTGGTTTCAGTTTTACACAATCTTGAGACAAAAGTAAACTACGGTTGGAAAATTCCCAACGTAATTTCCAAAGGTAGGGATACCCATGGATGGTTGGTACTCTACCACCATCTTGAAAAGCTAGTGACCTAACTCTAGAATGATAATCAAAGGCTGGAGACATGCCCCCCCCAAGATTCAATTCATTTACCGACTTTGAGGTTGTTACCAATTTTTGTACTAGATGGAGAAAAAGGATTAGGGTGGATGAAATGAAGGTTCAAATATGATACCTAACGAAAGACTCGACTCAACATATTTGGTATATAGCTAAATACTTGACTCAATATCTATGAGATCTAGCGAAATACTAGACTTGGTAGGAGAGTTGACTGTTTCATTTTTTAACGAGCTTGGCACAAGAACAAAACTATGCTCAAGGATTCGAGTTCAGTCCCCATATTTCTATTTCATTTTTTAACAAGCTTGCTACAGAGAAGAAAAACTATTCTCAAGGCCTTTGTTTCATTTTTTAAAGATCTTGCCACAAAGAAGCGAAACTATGCTCGTAGATTCTATTTCATTTTTTAATGAGCTTTCCATAGAAAAGAAAAACTATGCTCATGGATTTCATCTTGATCATGGCTTCCAAGAGGACAATGCTATGGAAGGACACCATTTCAAGGAAAAAAAGTCAGACATGGCTTCTAAGAGATATTCACTGTAAAGAAGAAAAACACTCTGGAAGGAACACATGTCGAGGTCCGTGATAGGGGTAAGGAGATCAGGATCCAATAGACCTACCAAATATATCACCAAGTCAACTACCGGATCTAAGTAAAAAAAGTTGAGCTTATAGTGAGAGGCTCATATTCATCGATAGTTGAAGGCATGGAAGACAACGCCACATAATTGACCTGTGGTAGTGGTGATACCGGCTGCATATAAGAACCGTTTAGGGAGATCATTGGGTTGACGGTCAAGTTAGGGTCAATAAATAAAATTTGATCAATAGTCACCATTCTTCCATCATGAGGGAAAGATATCAGACGAAAAAAAGTGGACACAATATCTTTCATGGAATAGACATAATCTCGCCCAAGGAGTAAATTGAAATCCCAGGGGTCCTGGACTACCATAACATCAATAAAGACAATTTTCCCTCCTAAAGTTATGAGAAACTGAGGAAATATCCCTAAAGGGTGACTGGTTTTTCTATTAAAAGAGAAAGGAGTCTTGGTAACCAGCACAAGTCAAGGATAACCCAAAGCTTGCCAAGCAATAGAGGAAAAAATACTAACAGACAAACCTTCGTCTATTAGCGCATGAGGAACGTCCTGACCAAAAACCTATACTATAATCTTGAAAGGAATGTGAGAGGGAAGACGAGGTCCAGTTAGCACAACCCAATAAAAAAGGATGGCCTCATTACATGGAGGGGGTTTCGCGGGAGAAGGAGGAATCCCCCCCAACATGGTAGATTATGTATCAATGAGAAAAACGTGGGAAAAATCAGGTTTAATTTCTAGTGGGAGAGTAGGATCGATTGATAACGACATCAAATCAACCACTTGGGTTTCATTCTCCAAGGGGAGAATGGGGTCGACAGTTGGAAACAAATCGACTTCTTGGTTTTCACTCTCTAACTGGAGAGTGGGATCGACTGAAGATGGGATCAAATCAACCACTTTGTCAACTGGTTCAACTAAGGACACGACCAGATTGACGACATGATCAACCAAACTAACCGATGAAGGGACCAGAGCAACCACTTTGGAAGTCGTCAGAGGAGGAGTGGTATTGAACACGTTGGCACTCTTTAGATGTAGTGTGGGACTGACCAATGGAGGGATTGGGTCAGTCACTTGGGTTTCACTTTTCAGATGAAAAGTGGGGCTGATCAATGACGGAACTAGATCAACTACTTTGGTTAGTGGTTCAACTGAGGATGAAACTAGATTGACCACCTGATCAACCAGAATGACTAGGGATAGAACCAGATTGACCATTCCATCAACTAACGATGGGTTGGGGGAAATATTACGATAACTAGTTGGAAGTTGAAACTTTTCCAAAAGAGAAGAAGCCTCATCCATACAAGGAAAAAGGTGAGAATAATGATCACCTTCACATAACATACAAGGAAATTTGATAGTTGTATTCTTCTTACCAACCTTAACATCAATAGTCGATGGGGTGTCACCAACATGTCTAGTAGAGGCCAATGATATGGAGGACCACATTTCTAAGACCTTGGGAAGACCAGGGAAATCCCTTAGAAAGTGGTCACCCTTACAAAGATTGAAAGGGAATTTGGGTTTCGGATTCTTGGTTTTAATCTTGTCAACCTCATAAACACTCCCAATATGATTAATAGTAGCTGGTTGCTTGGATCCAACATCTGATATGGTTGGACGCTTGGTCCTTTTCGGGTTCTTCTTCTTCTTCTCTTTCCGTTTCTTCCTCTTCTTATCAACTTGGCTACTTTCTTTAGAGCTCTCACTAGGTGAATAAGGAGAAAGGGAATGAGACTTAATGGGTGAGGAAGGAGAAAAGTCGACATGAGGTTGATGTGTGGGTGGTGTACTTACATCTAAAGCATTGGGTGCATCTGAAGGACTAGGATGATTCAAGATCACCGGATTGGGGAACAAACAAACTAGTAATCTGATGGTGAGTCTCAGAAGACTTAGTGTA
>JZKD02S2027255.1:25967-42493 GCA_000966675.3 Picea glauca
ATAGGTCATCATTGAAATGAGTAATTATGATGTTTAACAAGTGTGCCAGGTGGGCACACCAGAACCAATGATAAGCTCAACAACACATTAGTAGGCCACATAGTAGCGCACAAGGTTGGAGTAGATCCAAAAGACAGAGAAGTGCCAACCTTCTCATTTTGAGTTTAAATATCAAATTTAATGTAATTAATATTGTAAAGTCTTGAGGAGAGTAGAGACATTTTATTTGTATAGGCTGCATGTAAGTCGCCTTTAATGGCTGACAGGTAGATGAATCTAGATCGTATTCGGACTAGATGTAAATTAAATGTAATTTAATGTAAGTAGGTGAGGAAGGCTTGAGAACCCCCTCTTTTGTAAAAAGCCCAATGTATTGAGATCATAAGGCATTAGAGAATCTCATGAAAAGAGAATGATAAGAGAATATCTCTCAATAGAGGAGAGGAGAGAAGAACTGACACTTTGTTGTAGTCCAATCTTGTAAACATTGTAAAAAGAATTTAGATTTAATAGAAAGGTATATTTCCCTACATATGAATCTCTGTATATGTGTTCTATGTGAATGGGCATGTGTTTCTTAATTTTTACTGAATGTTTACTGTATATGTTTATAAATTCCATGAGTGAAATTATGTTCCCTTTGCAAGAATGTATAGAATTCCCCATCAGTGTGAATTTATGAGTGTTCTAGGCTCTCAAGTCTAGTGAAAGGAGTGCACATAAGAGTTGTTGGAAAAATCTGAGAAGCCAGTGCAGGGACCGCGCAAGAACTCAGTCAAGAGTTATGTGAGGAGTGTGCCAGGTGTGAACAAAAGAACTAGTCATAAGCTCTGAATGGATAGTGCAAGAAGTGCACAGAGCGAGTGCAAGGCGTGCACTTACACTCATAGTAGTGTAAAATTGCAGAAGGAAGAGTGAGTGCAAGGAGTGCACCTACACTCAGAGCAATGTAAAATATCAAAGGAAGGTTTTGAAAGGAGTGCACACCATAGTTACTGAGAACTCTGAGAAGCCAATGCAATGAGTGTGCAAGAACTCAGTATGCATTTAGAAGGATACTACCAAGTGGGCACACCTGAACTGGTAAATATCAAGAGGAAGAGCACACAGTGCCAGGAGGGCACTGAAATAACACTCTGACTATGTTCGAAATATCAAGAGGAAGAGCATAGATTCCAAGAGGGCACAATGATTTGTTGAAGGAATAAAAGGGTCGAGCCCCTTTGAAGTTTGAAGATTTGAAAGCTCAGGAGAGACAATTCAAGTGTGTGCAGAGCCTATGCAAGGAGTGAAAAAGGAGAGAATAATGTAAGTTCCATACTATGGAGAAGCGCAAGGAATGCACATGAGAACTTATCATAATTTCCAAGCTCAGGAGGTGCAATGCAAGGAGAGGCCAAGGAGTGGCCCTGTAGTGGAGAGATCAAAGGCCAAGCCTTTGAAACTTTGAGAAATATCCTTTGTTGGAGGGAAGAGGAGATGCAATAGAGGAATAAGCCACAATAACCATTTATTTGGGATGCAATATTATATTTGGGTCATTGGATCAACCCCAGACAAGAGGAGACAACACAATAGAGGATATCAGATCCTAGCCATTGGATCTGAGAACATGAGAATGAGAGTCATCGATCAAGGTTTTGGGGCCATAAGTCTTGGCCAAAGTAGAGTTGATATCAGCCATAGATCCCATCATGGAATGTGAGCAGTGGATCTCATAATTCGAAGATTCAACACTCTGAGAGATTTTGGTGCTTGTGTTTCCAGGAGGAGAAATCATTGAAGCTCGAAGTCCTGAATATATCCTAGCTATAGATTGGGAAGCAAAGTAGGGGCCATTGATTTGTAATCCCTTTGGTGTTCGACTATCTAGAAGATTTTGGAGGTAGTTGTTGAAAAGTGTCCGGAGCCCCGAAGCTCCGAAGCACTAGAGAAAATCCTAGCCATTGATGAAAGGAGAGTCTCAACCATAGATCTCCTCCCTTCACTAATTCAACAATCAACAGTTCAGGAGTCTAGTGCTGATTTGGAGTGAGGAATGTCGAATCATGAAGCCCAAATTTAATCACAATCATTGGCTATGAGAGGAGTGTGAGTCGTCAATTTTAGTTCGACATTCGACTATCCGAGAGAAATCACATGTTGGAGTCAAGAAACTTCCAAAGCTCGGAGTCCCGGAGTCCTGGATTTATCTCCCGGAGTCCTGGATTTATCTCAATCATAGATAAATGGGTGGAGTGTGGACCGTCGATCCTTGAACTCTTCAAGAGTTTTCCATATCGACGTTCGAGAGAATTGGAGAGTGTTGTGGGTAAAATTCTCAAAGCCTGAAGTTCCAGAGAATCGGAGTAATGAATATCTAAATAAGAACCTTTTAGTTAAGTGCTTGGTTCTATCCTGGGGTCAAGTGAGATTTCTGCTGAAGTAAAGGGGCTAGCGTTTGTGTATTGATTCTAAGGAAAAAAGGGATTAGAGTAAAGCACCCGCATGTTTCTGTTTCATGTATACCTCCACCTAAGTGAATTTAAAGGGAATGTGATCATTAGAGAGGATCCAATAAGGATCTGAGAGATAATTCATCTCCTATGTGAATTTTTTTAGACTGAGAGGTCACGTGAGCCCCCTAGGAGGGGTGGGGGTTTTCATCATATGCTATAAGAGTAGAATATTTATCAGAGCATGAATGAGATTTTTGTCTCATGCCATCATATCGTATCAGAGCGATATTTTTTTTGCAGACAACAACACAAGGAGGAGAAGGTAGAGTATTGATGCTCTGTGTGAAGAATTGTTTGCAAGGGTGCAATAGAAAAAAAACATCTAGGTGGGCTGAAGAAAAGGACCAGTTGCATTCTTGGAGCCGAGGAGAGCCTCTAGAGCTCTTAAGGTGAGAAGTTGGAGTACAACATACAAAGAGCAAGGAGTGCTCTGTTGAAGGAGAGAGAACAAGGTGTGCACCTACACTCAACATGAGTGTAAAATATCAAAGAGAAGGTTCCAATAGGTGAACCGGATCCTAAGAAAGGAGAATCTTGGAAGAGGATGATTGTAGCTCACAATGAGAAAGTGGAAGCTCACAGAAGAGAGGATAAAATGGCTATTGAAGGCCATATACAAGATCCAAGAGGAGTTCACAAGAAGATGAGCAGAGAGGAGATGGTTAAAGATCTCAACGAGACCAGGGAGGATCTCAACAGATTGAATTTGCAATGGCATAACATGTAGTGAGGAGAGAAAGGGATATGGAGGAATGAGTGGCACATGAAGAATAAGGTGAAGTGTCCTATCCAACAATTTATTTTCAAGAAGCATAAGCAGATACTCAGGAGGTGGTTGAGGCAAGTGGAAAACCTCAGGAACTTAGAGGAGAGTTTAGATCAACAAGGAGTGTTTAAAGGAGAGGAGGAGGATCAGAGGTGCATTTTGATCATTGGGGGGATTAACATATCTCTACCAAGAATCCTAGTAGAGGCCGATGCATGTGTTGCAGGTGCAGAATAACAAGGACAACCAATAGAGACTGTCATGGAGGAGGAGAAGGAGAAGACAATAAAATCTTCCTAAGAGATGGAAGAAGAGGAGGCCCACACAATTGTGATCCAAAGGAATGTTCAAGAGGATAATTCATATGCCATACTCTTTCATTGGGAGGAAGAGTTGAAGATACTAAAAGATTGGTTAGACGATTCAAAAATAGAGGAAGAATGTTAGAAGGAGGCAATCATGAAGAATGGACAAGAATTTTAGCATGAGGAGAAGCTAGATGAAGTTGGACTTATGGCAGCCCAAGGAGGTGATAGAGGAACAGATTAAATGGAAGAAAGAAAACTTTCAGAATTGGAGTCTGCAGTGGAGTGGAAATCCAATTCCACAGAAGATGAAGTTAGCATGGGAGATCAGGACGATTTTCCCTTTGATCTGCATGAAGAATTGGAAGCTCTGGGAGAAGAAGAAATAACCCATAAGAGGTTCATCCAAAAATTCAGGTTGGAGATTGATGAAGAAGAGGAGATGAAGTAGAGTAGAGGAGCCAACCCATAGACAAGTTGGATGGTGAGATTGAGGAGATAACAATTATGATGTTGAAGTCAACAAAGTAGATAGTCAACAATAGGTGGAGGATGAAAACAAGAGATTTCAATGGAAAAATAAATGGGGCATCACAACATATAATTTGGAAACTAGGAGTATAGCCTGTAGTAACAGTAGGAAAATGACAACAGAAAGGAAGAGGAGTAGGTTTATGACTCCAGAGTGAATTTTGGGACCCTAGAGGATCTAAAAAACATAAGCAAAGGAGCCATGAGTAGGAGCTCATGATTTTTTTAGTAGGGGAGTATGATGCAGGAGCATCAATCCTACTCAATAGTGTGTCAACATCCAGTTCAACAACACACAAGGATGGATCAGATCTCGAGGAGAGAGAAGTACCAAAATTCTCATTTTGAGTTTAAATCTAAAATTTAATGTAATTAATATTGTAAATTCTCAAGGAGAGTAGAGCCATTGTATTTGTACAGGTTGAATGTAAGTTACCTTTGATGGCTGACAGGTAGATGAATCTATATCTGATTCAGACTAGATGTAAATTAAATGTAATTTAATGTAAGTAGGTAAGGAAGGATCGAGAATCCCTTCTTTTGTAAAAATACTAATGTATTGAGATCACAAGGAATTAGAGAAGCTCGTGAAAAGAGCATGAGAAGAGAATATCTCTCAAGAGAGGAGAGGAGAGAAGAAGTAAGACTCTGTTTCAATCTAGTCTTGTAAACATTGTAAAAAGAATTTAGATTTAATAGAAAAGAATATTTCCTTGCATATGAATCTATGTATGTGTGTTATATGTTAATGAGCATGTGTTTCTGAATTTTTACTGTGCATGTTTATAAATTCCATGAGTGCAATTATGTCCCCTTTGCAGGAATAGATAGAATTCCCTGTCTGGGTGAATATTTGAGTGTTCTGGGCTCTCAAGGCTAGTGCAAGGAGTGCACATCAAAGTTGTTGGAAAACTCTGAGAAGCCAGCGCAAGAACTAAGTCAGGAGTTATGTGAAGATGTTCTTGGTGGGTACACTAGAACCAGTCATAAGCATAGAAGGGATAGTGCAAGGAGTGCATAGAGCGAGCGAAGGAGTGCACCTACACTCATAGTAGTGTAAAAGATCAGAAGGAAGAGTGAGCGTAAGGAGTGTTCCTACACTCAGAGAAATGTAAAATATCAAAGGAAGGTTTTGCAAGGAGGAAACAATAGAGTTACTAAGAACCCTGAGAATCTAGTGCAATGGTGCACAAGAACTCAGTATGAGTTTAGAAGGAGCGTGCCAAGTGGGCACACCAAAAATAGTAAAGCTCAGGAGGAAGAGAACCAAGTGACAAGAGGGCGTTGAAAGAACACTTTGACTATGTTTTAAAGCTCAGGAAGAAGAGCATGGGTTCCAGGAGGGCACAAGGAGTTGTTGAAGGAACAAAGGGTCGATCCCCTTTGAATTTTGAATATTCAAAATCTCAGGAGAGATAACATAAGTGTGCATAGAGCCTATGCAAAGAGTGTAGAAGGTGAGAACAGTCTAAGTTCCAGACAATGAAGAAGCACAAGGAGTGCATAGGAGAAATTCTTGTAAGTTCCAAACTCAGGAGGTGCAGTGCAAGTAGAGGCCAAGGAGTGACCCTGTAATGGAGAGATCAAAGGCCAAGCCTTTGAAAATTTGAGAAAGATCCATAATTGGAGGGAAGCAGAGTTACAGTGGAGGAAGAGGCCACAACAACCATTTATTTGCGCTACAATATTACATCTGGACCACTGAATCAACCCCAGACAATAGGAGAGTGCACAACAGAGGATACGAGATCCCAACCATTGGATCTGAGAATAGGAGAATGAGATTTGTCGATCAAGGTTCTCGGGCCATAAGTCTTGGCCAAAGCAGAGTGGATATTAGCCATAGCTCCCATAGTGGAATATGAGCCATATATCTCACAATTCAAAGATTCGACACTCCATAAGATTTTGGTCCTTATGTTGCCAGGAGGAGAAATCCCCAACTCCCAGAGTCCCAAATAGATCCCAAATGTATATTGGGAAGCAAAGAAGAGGCCATTGATTTGAAAGCCCTTCAACATTAGGCTATTCTAAATATTTTGGAGGTAGATATTGAAAAGTGGCCAGAGCCTGGAAGATCTGAAGAATTGGAGAAAATCCTAGCCATTGATCAAAGGAGAGCCTCAGCCATAGATCTTTTCCCTTTGCCAATTCAATGTTCGACAGTTCAAAAGTTCGGTGTTGATTTGAAGTGAGGAACCCCAAATCCTGAATCCTGGAGTTAATCATAGTCATTGGCTGTGGGAATAAAGTCAGTCGTCCATTTCATTTCGACGTTTGGATATCTAGGATATAACGTGTGTTGGAGTTAGGAGACTTCTGAAGCTCGAAGTCTCAAAGTCCTGTATTTGATCTGAACCATAGATCAAGCGGTGGAGTTTTGACCATTGATCCCTGAACTCTTCAAGAGTTTGCCAGTTCGATGTTCGGGAGAATTAAAGAGTGTTATGGGTAAAACTCTTGAAGCCCAAAGTTCTAGAGAGTCAAAGTAACGAGACTCCAAATAGGCACCTTTTAGTTAATTTCTTGGTTCTATCCCATGGTCATGTGATATTCCCACCGAAGTAAAGGGGCTATTTCATGTGGCTCAATTCAAAGGAAAAAGGGGCTTAAAGTAAAGCACCCATAGGTTTTTGATTCATGAGGACCTGCACCTAAGGGAATTTAAAGGGTATGTGATCATTAGACAGGATCCAACAAGGATCTGAGAGCTAATTCAGCTCCTGTGTGAGCGATCCTAGACCAAGAGGTCGCGCGAGCCCCCTAGGAGGGGTGGGGGTTTGCATCATATGGTATTAGAGAATGATTTTTATCAGAACCTGAATGATATTTTTGTCTGATACCATCATATGGTATCAGAGAAATATTTTTTCTGCAGGCAACAAGAAAAGGAGGAGAATGCAAAGTATTGATTCTATGTGTGAAGAACTATTTGCAAGTGTGCAACAAACAATAGACAACCAGGTGGGCTAAAGAGAAGGAACATTTGCATTCTTGGAGTGGAGGAGAGAATGTGAAGCTCTTAAGGTGAGAAATAGGAGTACGACAATCATAAAGAAAGGAGTTCCTAGGAGAAGCAGTGAGTGCAAGGTGTGCACCTACACTCAGCAAGAGTGTAAAAGATCAGAGAGAAGGTCTTAGCAGGTGAACCAGAGGCTAAGCAAGGAGAATCTTGGAAGAGGATGACTATAACTCATAATGATCAAGTGGAATCTCACATAGGAGAGGATAAAATGGATACTAAAGGCCATAGACAAGGTCCAAGAGGAGACCGCAAGCAGATGATAAGAGAGTATATGGATAAAGAGCTCAAGGAGAATAGAGAGGAGCTCAACATATTGACGTTGTAATGGAAGATCATGTAGCAAGGTGAGAAAGGGAGATGGAGGTATGAGTGGCCCATGAAGAAGAAGGTGAAGTGGCCTATCCAATAGTTTATTTCCAAGAAGTAGAAGCAGAAACTGAGGAGGTGGCCGAGGCAAGTGGAAAACCTCAAAAAATCAAAGGAGAGTTCATATCAACAAGGAGGGCTGACATGAGAGGAGGATGATCATAGGTTCATTATAATCATTGGGGAGATTAGCATATATCTACAAAGAATCCCAGTAGAGGCCAATGCATGTGTTTTAGTTGTAGAAGAAGGACAACCAACAAAGACTTTCATGGAGGGGGATAATGAGAAGACACCAAAATATGCCCAAGAGATGAAATAATAGGAGGCCCACACAATTGTGATCTACTGGAATATTCAAGAGGAGCATTCAGATGCCATATTCTCTTAGTGGGGGGAATATTTGAAGCTAATGGAGGATTGGTTAGACAATCCATAGATAGAGGAAGACTGCCAAAAGGAGAGAGTCATGCAGAATGGAGAATAATTCCAATATGAAGAGAAGATGGATGAGGCTGGACTTATGCCATCTCAAGGAGGTGACAGAGGAACAAAGGAACTGGAAGAAATAAAATTGTCAAAGGTGATGACTGAGCATCAACTCAATAATATTGTTGTTGAATTGGAGTCTGTATTGGAGTGGTAAGCCAATTCCAAATGAGATGAAGTTAGCATGGGATATTAGGATGATCTTCCCTTTTATCTGTATGAAGAATTGGAAGCCCTCAGAGAAGGAGAAATAACCTAGAGGAGGCTCATCCAATAATTCAAGTTGGAGATTAAGATGGATGAGGATATTGAGGAGATAAGAAGAGTGATGTTGAAGTCAGCAAAGGAGATAGTCAACAATAGGTGGAGGCTGGCAAGAGGATATTCCAGTGTAAAAATAAATGTGGAACTACAACATAAAATTTGGAAACCAGGAGGAGATACTACAGTAGCAGTAGGACGACTGCAGTAGAAAGTTAGAGGAGTAGGTGTATACCTTCAAAGAGAAGTTTGGGATCTTGGAGGATCTGAAAAACAACAACATAGGAGCCATGGGCATGAGATCATGATTTTGACAGTAGGGGAGTATGATGCAAGAGCATCACTCCTACTCAGTAGCACATCAACAACTAGCGCAACAACGCACAAGGATGGAGCAGATCTAGAGGAGAGAGAAATTCCAACCTTCTCATTTTGAGTTTAAATATCAAATTTAATGTAATTAATATTGTAAAGGATTGAGGAGAGTAGAGCCATTTTATTTGTATAGGATGCATGTAAGCCACCTTTAATGGTTGAAAGGTAGATGAATCTAGATCAAATTCAGACTAGATGTAAATTAAATGTAATTTAATGTAAGTAGGTGAGGAAGGCTCGACAAGCCCCTCTTTTGTAAAAATCCCAATTTATTGAGATCATAAGGCATTAGAGAAGCTTGTGAAAAGAGCATAAGAAGATAATATCTCTCAAGAGAGGAGAGGAGAGAAGAATTGTGACTCTGTTGCAGTCCAATCTTGTAAACATTGTAAAAAGCATTTAGATTTAATAGAAAAGTAGATTTCATTTCATATGAATCTCTATATGTGTGTTCTATGTGAATGGGAATGTGTTTCTTAATGTTTACTGGATGTTTATTGTGCATGTTTATAAATTACATAAGTACAATTATGTCCCCTTTGCTAGAATAGTAGAATTCCTTATCTATGTGAATTTTTGAGTGTTCTTGGCTCTCAAGGCTAGTGCAAGTAGTGTGCATCAGAGTTGTTGGAAAAATATGAGAATCTAGCGCAATGACTATGCAAGAAATCGGTCAAGAGTTATGTGAGGAGTGTTACAGGTGGGAACATGAGAACTAGTCATAAGATCATAATGGATATTGCAAGGAGTGCCCAGAGCGAGTGAAAGGAGTGTTCCTACACTCATATCAGTGTAAGAGCTTAGAAGGAAGAGTGAGTGCAAGGAGTGCGCCTACACTCAGAGAATTGTAAAATATCAAAGGAAGGTTTTGAAAGGAGTGCACACAAGAGTTACTGATAACTCTAAGAAGCTAGCACAAGGAGTGTGCAAGAAATCAGTACGAGTTTAGAAGGATCCTTTCAAGTGGACACACCAGAACTGGTAAATCTCAAGAGGAAGAGCACACAGTGCTAGGAGGGATTTGAAAGAACACTTTGACTATGTTCGAAAGATCAGGAGGAAGAGCATGGGTGACAGGAGGGCACAATGAGTTGTTGAAGGAACAAAGGGATGAGCCAGTTTGAATTTTGAAGAGTTGAAAGCTTAGGAGAGATAGTGCAAGTGTGCATAAATCCTATGCAAGGAATGCAGAAGGAGAGAACAATTTAAGTTCTAGAATATGGATAAGCATAAGGAGTGCACAGGATAACTTATCGTAAGTTCCAATCTCAGGAGGTGCAACACAAGGATAGGCCAAGGAGTGACCTTACAGTGGAGAGATCAAAGGACAAGCTTTTGAAACTTTGATAAAGGTCCTTCCTTGGAGAGAAGTGGAGCTTCAATGGAGGAAGAAGCCACAACATCCATTGATTTGGGCTGCAATATTAGATCTGGGCCATTGTATCAACCCCATACAAGAGGAGAGTGTGCAACAACTGAGATCAAATCCCAACCATTGGATATGAGCACAGGAGAATGAGAGCCATCGGTCAAGTTTCTCGTGCTGTAAGTATTGGAAAAATCATAGTGAATATCAACCATAGATCCCATCGTGGAATGTGAGTTGTAGATCTCATAGTTTGGAGAATCAACACTCTGGCATAATTTGTTCCTTGTGTTTCCAGAAGGAGAAATCCCCAAAACCCAGAGTCCCAAATAGATCCCAGTCATGGATTGGGAAGTGAAGCAGGGGATGTTGACTTGTAAGCCCTTTGACGTTCCTCTATCCAGAATATTTTGGAGGTAGTTGTTGAAAAGTGGTCGGGGCCCTGAAGCTCTAAATCACCGGAGAAAATCCTAGTCATTGATCAAAGGAGAGTCTCAGTTGTATATCTCTTCCCTTTTCCAATTTGGAGTTCGACAGTTTGAGAGTCTGATGATGATTTGGATTGAAGAACCCTGAAGCCCGAATCCCAGATTTAATCACAACCATTGGCTATGGGAGGAGTGTGAGACATCTATTTAAGTTTGACATTCGACTATCTAAGAGATAGTGCGTGTTAGATTCAGGAAACTTCCAAAGCCCAGAGTCCTGGAGTATCGTATTTGATATCAACCATAGATCAAGGGGTGGAGTGTGGATCGTTGATCCTTGAACTCTTCGATAGTTCGCTAGTTCAACATTTGGGAGAATTGGATAGTGTTGTGGTTAAAACTCTCAAAGCCATAATTTTTGGAGTGTCGAAGTAACGAAGCTCTGAATAAGTGCCTTTTAGTTAAGTGTTTGATTGTAGCACCTGTGGATTGACTCTAAGGAAAAGGTGGCTTAGATTAAAGTTCACACAGGTTTCTATTTCATGTGGACCTACACCTAAGGGAATTTAAAGTTCCTGTGACCATTAGAGAGGATCCAACAGGGATATGAGAGCTAATTCAACTCATGTGTGAACAATCCTAGACCGGGATGTCGCACGAGCCCACTAGGAGCGGTGGGGGTTGGCATCAAAATTCCTCACTAAGCACCATGTATTCCCTAAAAAAATATGTAAAATATTCATCATGTCATTTATATCATGTTTGTATCCTCTTTGAACCACTATCTCCATTATTCCCTATTGGCACAGGGGTAGAACCGGGGTTCAATGCTAAAACAACGCACCAAAAAAACCCTAGCTACCGGCCCTTTCGACAACACCTGTGAAGAAAATGAAGTATCACCTGAGGTATAAGTAGGGGTAGTTGTGAGATTCAGGTGTATGCAACCTTATCTAGGACACAGATCTATGATTATGATACTTAACAGGGCACTTAACAACGTCAGTTCATTATTGTACAACCAATATCTACTTCGCAGAGAAGACAGAGCATTGCAACATTCATACTGATCTAATGTATTTAAGAACTTAGAAAAGGTAAATAGATTAGATCTAGAAGATCAAGCACTAAGCACATTCATAGAAATCATATCTAACATTCTTCACATCATTAGCACACAGCATGAACAGATTTGTCTATCTCTATCAAAGCACTTAGCAAGAGATTCATAAACACATTAATACAAGAACATTGCATAACGACATAGTATTTACGTGGTTCACCTCCACCCTAGGGCTACGTCCACCACCTCTTCTTATTTATTGTCTTCAGTCAATCGGTTATAAGAATAGAGCCTCAAAAACCTTACTTCACACAGGGCAAAAGATCTGCGCAACTCGCTAGATCCTTCTTCCTTGCATTACAACACTAAGCCTTCCACAATCTACTACAAGGACCTGCACTTAGTTCTGCAAGTCTCTTATAGTCATGCACAAAGAACTTACAGACTCTACTTGCACTTAGCATACATTCACATCACATAGATGCACCACCATACTTCTATCTAGCCTAAGCATCTATTTATATATTACAAAATAGGCCTAAACATGGGTAAACCCATGGGTCGACATCCCATTCTCGTTACATATTACCACATCCCAAAAATGACCCAAAAAGGGGCCGAGATCCTGCGATCTTGGCTTCATCTTGTGCTCCTTCTTCGACAGGCTGTTGAAGTCCAAAAATAGGTCAAACTTGACAAGATATCAAAAACACCTGGTCAAGCGCCAACAAGCCCCCAACACTCACCTTTGACTCATCTCGAGTCACTCTGATGTAGGAAGTTCTACTTCGAACACTTTGATCTTGGCTCAAACTGCTTCAAATTTCTATTGTGATACACACTCTTTTTCGACAAATTCTTGAATAACTGCATCATTCACAGGTCCTTCTCCCTGGCCTTCCACCTCTGTAAACAACTGATAGGCCTTATCTTTTACTGGTTGGAGTTTCTGAGTTATCTCCATAAATCTGCTCTTAATATTATGGATTTTCTGTTGGGTGGTTCGATGCTCTTGAGATCTCTTCATTCTCTCCATAGCTGACAGAGGCTTCAATTGTGCCTATAGTGTTTTTGCATGCTACTTTGCTTCTTGGAGCTGCGACTCCAATGCCTACAACTCTGGGTTCTCAGTAAGTTTCTCATATGTCTAGGCATTGCGATCAATGGATTTTTTGCATTCTAATGTAAGGGCCTTCAGTCTGTCAACTGCACTATAGGAAGTGGCTTCTCATTGGTCTCTTACCTCCTGTGGAGTCTCTGGTATAGTGCACAGCTCTAAATATTCTGCTACTGGAGCTTCTAGATCACTTCTTCAATTTGCGCTACTGGCTTCATGACTTGATCCTCTACCTTTAATTCTACGATAGTCACAGAGCAAAGTGATCTATTGACCGTTTCCTTTACTTCGAGTTGCTCGGTGAGAAACTGTTCCTTGGCTCGCTATAGCTGGGGTTTTTCTTCATCAAAATTTGATTGGAGAATGCTCTTTTCCTGTTTGGGAGATCAACGTTGTTCTACAATTACTCCCTATACTTGTACCAAAGCCTAGGTGGCTTGTGTTGTTTCCTCTTGTTCTCGTCGAAGAAAAGATTTGACTATATCAACTATTCGGTGGAGTTCAGCTGGCTCATCTCCCACTTCTGGCTCTAACGACACAGTGGAGACTACACAGCTGTATTGTAGGTCTTATTGTACTTCTCGGAGTTCAATTGTGATTTGATCATACAACTCCTCTTGCTTTGCTTCTTGCTTCTCTACTATCTCTAGCGAAGCATCATTCAGGGCTGCTACGAGGAATTAGAAGTCATCAGAGGTGAGGACGATTTGCATATTTTTCATAGTGGCCTTCGATTTCTTTCTTGAGAAAGGTTTCAGAGGAAAAACTTTCCTCTTTTTTAGGGGATCAGCCTTGTCACCCTGATGTTGCTCGACCTCTGTGTCATTCAACTCTGCATCATCACCTCCTTTCTCGGGTGATATGGAAGTGGTCTTCACAGATGCATTGTCTAAATCATGGACCTCTTCAGTTTTCTTTATCTTGCTAGGTTCAGGTGTATCTGACGTAGTTTCTAGACTATCTATATCAGATATATCCGCAGGGTCTGCTGGAATGAGGAGGTCCACCGACTAGTCCTTGGTGATCTCCTCTAGGTCCTCCTCTGTTAGCTTGTAATAGGATTGAAGTTGTTGCTTGTTCTCATCAGTGCATGCTGTAATATAAATGAAATGGTGGTCCGTGCTGAACTTCATCAAAGGTTGGAACCTGTGAAAAGTATTCGGAGTTATGCGAGGCACGGACTGTATGGCTACCTTCAACTAGTTGTAGTATGCATGAAATACAACACTGGACTGCCACTATTTATTCATGTCGCTTGAATACCATAGTATGTTGAACTTTGTAGCCAATGGTTCAAAGGGATCGATGTCCAGGAAGGTCGCACCTTTCGACATATCCCATGTAATAAAAGTGATCATGATCAATAGCCAGCTGAAATGGAATTCATACCCTTCATCCTGGGATTCTCTACAGTCAAGTTCTAATTGGTTTACCAGGTACTTCGCCCAATTTATTTGTATCCCTCTGTGCACTTCCCTGTGAGGTCGACTACAAAACTAGTCACTTGGGTGGGTCGATTATTGCGTACTAACTTTCCTGTGATCAATTGATAGGCGAGGCACACTGCACCACTCTGGATAGAGGCTACCTTGTAGCCTCACATTCCCTTCTCGACATCGCCATAGGTGTCCTTGATCCTTTGAGCTAGAGCGCAATCCATTGTTTTTCTAGGATATAAATCATGTGGAACAGGGCCTTGCATACTTAGCCCTGTGATCCGATTTATCAACGTCGGATCCACTGTTATGTGATTTTTTAACCATAGATAACCTCCATGGTAACAAGACAACAACAATTTGACACATGCATTCACCTCTTGGTGTCGTCCGAAGTGAAAAATCTTCATAACGTTCAGCAAGGTGGACTGTGCGAGGTTATGGGTCCATGACTGAGGGACGATCTTCAAATTCTTTCCCTTTGTTCTGGTCGGGTACTTATGTGGGGCAAGCATGTTTTAAAATTTTCGGTCACCGAGGTTGAAGTCTCTAAACTTCAATGCTGCAATCTTATCTTGGTCTACGTGAATTGCGCATATCCCCTTCGGGAGGTACGTAGTGACCAAGGCATACTCAAAGTCTCTAGGTACGTTGTCATGGTGTACAACACCGCTCAAAGGTGGTATATAGGTAGGTAAGATGCTTGGAATCAACTTAGCATTCGCGAGATGATCCTTGTGCTTAGTTCGATTCTCATTTGATGGTCGGGATTTTCCATCTCGAGCAGTTTACAGAGAGGCTGGAAGTCCTCTCATGGATGATGCTTGTACACCTATGGATAATCCTCTCTCTGACATGAATCTTTCAATCACCAAGTCGATCAAAACTTCCTCAACAACTCTTTCTACAGTGCTCAACTCGTTCGACATACACGCTCGGGGTTAACAATCTCAGGTTCGGGGGGGGGGGTAGCTTAGACACAGTAATGAGAGAGAGAGAAGAAGAATGATGATCATGGTATAAAATCAACGTAGTCTGTGGGYTCAAATTCTCAGTTGGAAAAAGTGTTCTCGGTGCATGGTGCAGTGGGATAAATAGGTAACTTGAAAATGGGTCACTTGCAACGGGTATGAGGTCTCCATTAACTTGGTTCTGTCCATTATGGCACAATCTCAATGGTTAGATGGTGATATGGCTGGCCATAAATGGTTTTCTAACCATTTAGAGCATTGATCTAATGGTTATAACGTTCCCCAATGACTATATTGCTTTGCCATGGCGAAGTGCCATGTGTCGTTGTTCTGATATCCCGACGAAGCTCCAATTTTTCAAAATTTTCTTCTGTGAGGTTCCCTCTGGGACTTTCTGTAAAATTTCAATCTTATCCCTCTTCTTACTTATCTTTCTAGCCTTCTTCCCAGTGAGCTTTGTCTCAGTATGCCTATTTCCATTCAGATTCTTATCTTCTCTTAAGATAGTTTCTTCATGTTGTTGTAATTATTTCTTAGGATTCAGGGGTAGTACCTCTTCTTTGTCTGGAATAAGTACTTCCGTCTTCTGTTGGTCTTCTAATGTTCTTGAAAATTCGAAATCTAGGTCTCTAGTGTTAAATAGCTTCGATTTGTTCTCTTGTTCTTCAATCAAGTGTGGGATCCTTTTGGTCATGAAATCTTTTAACTCTTGTTTCTTTTTCTCCAAAAATTCTTCTTCTTTCTTTCATCTAACTTGATATCTAAAAAACCAAGGTTTTCCTAGTAACATGGTGAATGGGGTGTTGTCTTCAATAAATTTAATAATCTCAAAATCTTCTTCTGTCAAAGTTCCATTTTCATTCATAGGTATCTGAGTGAGCTTCCCACATAGGTTTACCAGTTTTCCTATGAATAATCCTATTCCTCCTAATGAAGGAATCATATTAGGATTCCCTATAGCTTCCCAAGTTCTCTTTGTCATGATATTCACCTGTGTTTCCTCATCCAGAACACAGTCAATGTTGAAGACTCCTATTCTTGCTTCGATGCATTCTTTTTTTTGAATATTCCTGATAAGATGATAAGTCAGTGGTCATTTAGGGTTTCTTTCATATGTAACAATACTTTTTATGATTCTTTCTGGGATTCTACCATTCGTGGATCTGCCTTACATTTTTCCTGGTTTAGATTCATTCTTTCAACTTTAGAAATCATTCTAGGGCAATCCAACACTTCATGGTCCATATCTTTGCAACAAAGACAACTAAGTCTTCTTCTAGGGAATTCCTTAGCCAGATGTCCCAATATTATACAACTGTAACAGAGGGTTAATACTCTCTTTCTTTTAAATGATCCCCATCTTGTCCTTTACTATGTGCTATTATCATAGGAGCTAACCTGCAACAAATTCTCCCTAGGATCTTGCATCCATTTGTTAGTCCAAACATTCTTTCTATGCATAGGTATAACATATCTTTCACTATTCTTGTCAGATCTATTAATATCAAATCTTCCTTCATCTATCAATA
>JZKD02S2027255.1:42776-56486 GCA_000966675.3 Picea glauca
GGACAAGTCAAATAAATGTTATAACATATCTAGTCCAGTCGATGGGCTAATCTACATATCTAAAACAATAGTGGAGGCTTGGTCTGTAGTGGAAGATGATGGATGATGAATAGGTTCTTCCTTCTCATCTAAGTGAAGTTAAATAGGAGGATGAGGAATAGGTCTGGCATGCTCATCTAGGTAAGGTGAAATAGGAGGATGAGGAATAGGTCTGGTATGCTCATCTATGTGAGGTGAAAGAGGAGGAGGAGGAATATATTCTTCCTCCTCATGATCTGGGTGAGGTGAAGGAGGGGAAGGAGGATGTGGAGAAGGATGATCATGAAAACCATCATAAATCGATGGGGTAATGGATGAATGGGTCATACTGGAAGAAGAGTTTTTCCTATCATCGGGATCCCTCCTCACTGCTAGTAGTCTGGAAGCTCCAACGATATGACACATAAGAGGCATCAAATCATGCAACATCTCCCTCCAAATCTCCAAGAGCGTAGGGTCTTCCCTGATGTCTTTCATCAAGGCAGAGGAAACTCCCATCTCATTCAAAAGTGTAGAGAATCAGTCACCCAACTCCAACTTGAATCCGGTATCGATCCTACAAAGCATGTCGTCAAGTATCTACACCCGAGGACCCTGACCCTCCATGGCCTCAGGAATCATTTGTTCATTGTCATATGTTTGGGGAGGAGGCATGTCCCCAATGAACGTGCCAATATCTGCAAAATATATAGTACATAACAATAATTACAAAGTTAATTCATTAAACAATTTAATAAAACAATTTAAAGAACGTGTTAGAATTAATTTTATTCTAATTAAGTAAGACAATAAAATGAAACTATATTAATTTAAACAAAACACTAATATTAGCTCTATCATCTAGTGTGAAGAGGATGTTTGGAAATCCTCAGCAATATAAACCTGCATAAGGACATTCCACCATGACGAACATGTGATCCGCCGCACTGCCTAGTATCCCTAGTGCGTATAGAAAACTCTTGGCCAGAAACTCTGTTTGGCCCCTCTTCGACATCATCTCCCCCCACATGCAAATCCGCACATGAGTCCTTGGCCTAATAGGCTATGGGGAAAAAATTGGCCTCATCTATGGAAACCTCTCAAAAAATAAGTAAAACAACTCTGAGGAAAATGGGAAGTTCGACCTCCCACGTATCATAGCATGACATTTGTCGAGCGCTATACAAAATTGCCGCAAAATATAATAGATCATATGATACACCATGGTCGTTGTACTAACGAATCAACATAATATAAATGAGGGAAGCTAATGTTCTTCCCATCACTGGTTAAGTGGGCTATGGTAGTCACTAAGAGTGAGAGGCACCTAACCTCCTCTGCACCGAAAGAGGAAATTTTCAACTATCCACCAGACACCTGAAAATCAGGAGGGGATAGTACCTCAACCCCAATATATTGTTGAGATTACATGAGTTGAATATCAATGGAAACACCTGCTGGGAAATATGGGAACTGGGGAAAATCCTCCCCTCTCTTGTATATCCCAGTGATAAAGTAGATATCCTCCTTAGTGGGATGGTACCATTGATTCAGACCCACACAGAAAGCATGTCGATGGACATCATATCGATGTATCATATGCAACAACAACCTGAAGTGCCCCTTAAGGTATGTATCCTCCTCATAGTAATTAAGGAGGCTTAAATACCTTAAGAGAACATGAGCCACTGCAGTAATAGAGAAAGGGTTAAAATCCATCTCCCTCTTCCTCACCTCCCATTCCCGTACAACATTGTATAGGTCCACCCTTTGGTCCTACTAATGCTACTGCTCTCTCCGCTCATGTATCTGCATGATTAACATATGAAATAAATCAGCCTCACTCATACATAAAACATAAAAAAATCTACCGAATGGTAAATTTATCTATAAACAAGGAAAAATAACTTCCTTCAAAAAATAAGTTAATTGCATTAACGGTACCCCCAAAAAACAATCAGGCACCATCGACAATGCGCATATAGATATTGTGAGCACCACTCCTGGTGCGTCAGTGTAAATGAACACACTGAACAAATTATTTTCTACTATGTTATGTGGTGCGTTGGAAAACAGTATTGCACCAGGGTGCTACACTACAACACTTATGCCTTTTTGTGTCACATTTATCCTACGCACCACTTAAACCAAAAAAAAAATTAAAATATTAATGCACGTAAATAATTATTTAAAATTTATCAAAAAAGTAGTGCATATACATTCACTACATGCACTGGTGCATGTAACGAACATCGATGCACTGTCACATAAAATTTTGTAAATTTTTTAGTATGGAACTTTTTATGGTGTGTTCCGGTCATTATGATCGCACCGCTTACGGTGCCACCAAAACATTTACAAGGTGCATCACAAGACAATGTTACATTTATCGGCAGTTCATTTGGTAAACATGAACTCCCTGGTGTGCACGTTTACCAATGCACTACGTAAAAATATATCTGATAAGGGAAGTGTGCCATGTACTTTAACGCCCCTTTGTGTTCTCTGTAATTTTACACACTACCCACCAGTTATATAATTTTATTTTGTGCATTGTTAAATGGATGCATAAATGTGTTTATTTTTACTAACATATCGTTGAGAAAGGTAAAAAGGTACGTGGTGCACACTATAAATTTACAGGTCACACCGTAGGTGGCGTGAGTCGAGCACTTCGAATGCATCACACTGTTTTTTTAATTTTTTTTTACGCTTAAAATTTCACTCAATTTTAAATTTTAATTCGATGAAAACTTAAGTTATGAAGAAACAAGGAGATTACCTAAACATTTTATCATTGGGGAGGCATGGTTGCGACGTACTCAAAATAACTAGATTTTCCCACTGTTTCACAAAATTTGAAATTTACGCACCGAGCAATAGACGAAAGGAAGGAAACCAAGGAAATCACCGATGGAAGGGTGCTTCAGATAGGCAAAGGTCACATCAGTGCTTTTGAGATATACAACACTGAAAATGGTAAAAATTATTTTTACCGTTGGTAATTTTTTTATGAAACCTTGTTCTGGTGTGCCTAAGGAAAAACCACACTAAGGCGTACATGTTTAATGAGAGCACCAGTTATATTTAAAAAAAAAAACATCCCTAGCACAATGCACATGTTTTTTGGCATGCGTGCACACCGGTGCATTTACTACTACATAGTGCACCTCCGTACATTTTTTGAAAAACTACAATGGTGAAAATATTTGTGTTTAAGCATGACATGATGCAGTATAATAATAGACACCCTGGTGCAGTCGATTTTACATAGTGCATTGCGTAAATTTGGAAAATAAACCTAACATGGTGCTCCATATTGGAGCACCGGTGCGCATGATAGAATGGAGTGCATCAAAATATATTTTTTTACACAATCATACATTGGTGCATAAATGTTTTTTATTTAACCATATAAAGGTGTGCTCTACTAATAGCTCACCAATGCTTCCAGTGTTATGTTGTGTACCAGAGCTTTTTTAAAGAACACCATTATGGTGCGTCATTATTTCCCGACGCATCTTTATTTCTGTAGCGCACCAGATACTAATTTTATTTATTTGAAATAAGTTTGTTGCGGTGCACTAGTTTTGAGGGCACCGATGGGCCTGTTGTATAAAACACACCTGTGTGTTATGTACTTATAAAAGAACAGGTGTAAAAACATCTGCTAAAACCTTTGCCCTCTAACCTCCGCTAGTATCATCCTCTATAAATGGATTTTTGGGATATTTTTATAGGGGCATCCACAAAAACATCTGCCAGAGGGTATTTTCCTTGTAGAGATTAAAAAATTTAAGAGAAATACATAAATTTCTCATACATTTGGATGGAGATGCAAGTCCCCCTTGACTCCTCGCTCCTTTCTCCTCTTTGGCTTCTTGTTCAGGCTAGGCTCTCTGACTTCTAGCTATGATGAATGGAGAAAGCACCTTTGCAAATGAGAATCATAAATATATTGTTGAATTCTCTCCCCTCTTTCCCAAGAATTTCCTTTGTTATATAGCTCTTTGGAGGAGGCTTGGGAGAGCTTCTATATGTTCCATATGCCACTAGAGACTCAAATGTTGTGATCTCCTAGGTCTTTGATGGAAAGATACAACTCATCCCTCACCTATCTCCTTGTAACTCCCCAAATATAGAAGTTTCAAGGGTCATTGCTTTTTGAATACTGCATTAAATTGATGGTCATCACTTGTTTTTCCCTATGTTTCCAATGACGATCTTCAAAAAGTGTTGAAATATTAGAAAAAATATATATTCTAGATTATATCATATGATGGATTCCCTTCTGGCCTATAGGGTGTAAATTAAGGCTATAACAATTTCATAGTTATAGGACAAATGCATCGCCCTTTGTTAGAAATTGGAATATGTGATAGCTAGACCCCAACAATTTTTAGAACCAACATGTAATACTGAATCCCTAGTGAATTCTAATGTATCCTCCTCACCACCAATGACTCCAATGCAGTTGGAATTAAATGTTGTAATGTCCCCATTTTTGGATTCCCCTTCTTTGCATTTGAAGGAAACCTTATGGGTTTATGCCAGCCTGGCCAGAGGGGCAAGGGGAGATTAAAAATGGGCTCAGAAGAATTTGAGGAGTTATATGAGGACCAACCTAGTCCATTTACCTTATTTCATCATTAATATCACTTCCACACATTCTGTTCTTGGTTTTTTGGCATTCCGACATTTTCCATAAATTAAGAAATATTGAGTATAAATTAATTAAATGAACTAAAGGTGTTATTTGGGTCATATTATTGGAGGGAACACCTTTGTGTAATAATGATGTAGGAGCATTGAACAAAGCCAACGCACATGCCTAGCCAAAGAAACAGCTGGACACGTGGATGAAGAAAAGGGGCACATTTTTATGAAGACCGTTTTGAATTTTGAAACCAAAAGAATTAATGTAATAGTTAGGAGGAGCATAATTGCATTTATGTTTTGAAGATAGGAACATATCTGGAGATATTACTCTCATCTATCAGATGTAATAGGCATTTAAGTTTATTTAATGTAAAGTAGGTAGATTGGAATTAAGAGATTAGACAGTTTAGAAGTGTAGAAAGGAAAATGGATATAGACACCCTCACTCTTGTATCCTTGTAGTATTGTAACATTATCATCATGGAGATTTGTAGTAGAGAGTTGTAGAGAAGAACCCATGTACAGGAGCAATTGAGTTAATATATGAAGCTTTGACTCAACTTTCATGGGGTTATGATTCTTATTGTTTACCTTTGTTGAATGGTATGTTTACAGTTGTTTTACTCTCTTTGTTTATGCATTTGTTTCAATTTTGTGTTGAACGTGTGATTTCATGTTAAGTATATGAAGTCTGAGAGAGAAGGAGAATGAGTTTCAATTGTTTCTCTTCCTGAGAGATCCTACAAGGAGTGCAGTGAAAAGTCCGCAAGGTGTGCGTTGACAAGAGTCTGAGTTTTATCTCAGAAACCTCAGGAGAGATACCATTGTTCTCATACCAGCAGAAGTGCAGGTGAAGCACAGATTCGTGCAAGGTGTGCGCAGGCTGGTTGAAACCTTAGAATTTATCAACTAAGGGAAAAGTTGAAGGACCACTGTTGCAAAGAGTGCACAGGGTCAAAGACTCAAATAACCAGGAGTTGTTTGAAAGTTTTCCACAAGGAGTGCGAGCAGGAACCTTTTGGAAGCCTTGATTTTGGAAGTGAAAGCTCAGGAGGGTTAGTACCTTTGAAAAGTTTAAAGGGAGACAGGGATTGAAGCCGTCATATAAAAGTTAAGTTCAGAAGGAGAACATTCAGTCATTTGGGTAGGATTCATTGAAGCGTGAATCGAACGGTCAAAATTCTCTATGGAGAACTTGCGAAGTTGCGAGGATCGTAGGATCCAATGAAGTTGCAAGGTAGTTAGGATTTGGAAGAACTCACCACCCTAGCATCAAGAATCAACGTGAATCATTGATCTCGTCTCAACCCACGTCAATGGATCATATCATGAACCCGGGGTTCGGAAATTTGGAGGCCATACCAAATTTCTTGGTTTGTGCGAAGTTCCAAGTTGCGAGGAATAGGGAAGGAAATCCAAACCATTGGATCCAAGCTACGAGAGGACCATTGGATCATAACTTCCAACAGGTATCATGTCTCGGAAGTTTGAGGTTTGAAAGAAACTCTTTTTTACTACAGAATTCACGAGCTTGCGATTTGTGAGGGATCATGCAACACGTGGCACGTCTGCTTGGTGGGAACCGCATTGTTGACAGGTGGCATGACAATAAAATGCCTGGAGAAAGGTAGAATTGGTGACAGTTGGTGGACATGTGTCATTTGAAAAGGGTCAAACCATCGTTAACTTATTGCGAGTCGCAGATTCACAAAGGAGGAGCAAGAGGAATCAACACTTCAACTCACAAAGTTGCGAGTTGCGAGAGGCGCTAGAGTTAGGCTCTAGCCAGCGGTCGCTTGAAGAAGCGCTAACGAGAAGAGAGGTATACCCGTATCGTCATCTCGGGTATAGAGAGTTTGGAAAAGAGGATTCAATGGTCTTCGACCCACGAACTCCCAAGTTGCGAGTTGCGAAAGGCACTTGCGCCAAGGCCCAGTTGTGGTCGTGTGAGGGTGAATCTCACGCCTAATGCTCGTTCGCACAGGTGGGGTTTCCGAAGGACCTGTGGATTGGATTCGTTGAAGGTTTCAGTGAGGAACCAAAGGAGTTGCTTCAGCTCAAGGAGATTAGAACGATCCTGTGAGGATCTTGGCTTGAGGGTTGGGGGTCTGAGTCATTTGGTATCAAAGCCCAGAATAATTTATTTGCTTTATGTAGCAGAGAGAAGGGAGAAATTCTATAGCCATGCCGCCGAGAAGAAGAGGTAGGCCAATGCCTGATCCAGTAGTGGAAAGAGAAATGCACGAGTTACATGTCAGTCTTGATGCCATGGAGACAGCACAAAGGCGCACAGTTGACTCTGGGTATATCAGTGAAGCTGAAAGTGAAAATGAAGCTAGAAACGAAGGAGAATAAGTAGTAGTCGAAGACGCTGAAGACGAACGCCTATTCAAGGTTGTTGCAAGGATAGGTTCCAGAGAAAAAATGGAGATTCCCATGTATGAGGAAAACTTGGATGTTGAAAAGCTTATAGACTGGATTATATCTCTAGATAAATACTTCGACTATGAGGATGTTGAGGAAGACAAGAAAGTCAAACATGTTGTCACTAGACTTAAAGGGCATGAAACACTATGGTGGGATGAACTAAAGGCCRATAGACGCTACAAGGGCAAGCAGAAAATMAAAAGCTGGGATAGAATGGTTGCAAAGATGAAAGCCAAATTTATACCCAAGGATTATCAAATCACTCTGTTTCGGAGGATGCAGAATTTGAGACAGAAGATGATGTCAGTAAAGGAATACACTAAAGAATTCTATAGGATAAACATCAGAGCAGGTCATTGGGAAGACGATGATGAAAATGTTTCCAGGTACACGAATGGTTTGTGATATGACATTCAATATGAGATGATCATGATGACCATTCAGACTGTGGAAGATGCTTATCAGATGGCTCTGAAAGCTGAAGAGAAGCTTAGCTTAAAGCAAGGTCAAAGAAGCCAAGGTTGAAGTCAAGCCTGAGGCAAAACAATTTCCCAAGACAGAACTCAGAAACCTAAGGAAGAGGGAAAGAAACCTCAAACTCAACATGAGAGAGAAGGAAGCTCACAGAGAGGGAAGTATGTTGATAGAAATACTTTTCCTCGAGCTAGAGGAAGAGGAAGAGACAGAGGCGGTGAAGTAAAATGCTTTGTCTGTGAGAAAATCAAACATAAATCCTATGAGTGTCCAGATAATAAAAAATATGGCGGTGAAAATCACATTGCCTAAGCTCAAGGACGGAATGTTGAGGCAAAAGATGTCGAGGGTGGAAGATCCTTAATGATGAGGAAATTTCTCTTGAAGCCAGAGAAGGAGGCAGAGAACCCATCCCAAAGAAACAGTATGTTTCATATTGCTTTCAAAACTAAAGATAGAGTATGCAAAGTCATAGTGGACAGCGGTAGCACAGACAATCTCATATCTACAGAGATGGTAGAAAAGATGGAGCTGGAGACTGTTATACATACAAGCCCATACAGAGTTTCATGGCTACAAAAAGGACATCAGGTAAATTTCACTAAATTGTGTTTAGTTGAATTTAAGATAGGAGGATATAAAGATGAAATATTATGTGATGTCATTCCCATGGATGTTTGTCATCTATTGCTGGGTAGACCATGGCAATATGACAGAAACTTAGTTCATGATGGGAGAAAGAACATGTACACCCTGGAGAAAAATGGTAGGACTCACATGTTGTTGTCGATTAAAAACCAAGAGGTGAAAACAGAAATGAACAACATTGTACTTCTCATGAGTGGGAAGGAACTTCTTAATGAGGTTAAGAAGAAGGAAGACACATAATTTATTGTGGTTAGGAAGCCCAGAATTGTTTTGACCAGTACAAGGATATATGATTTACCAGAAGAAATCCAGGAGTTGCTGGAAGAATTTGTTGATATAGTAGTGGACAAACTACCTTGTTCGTTGCCACCTATCAGGAGTATAAGCCATCATATTGATATTATACCTGTACCTAGTTTACCGAACAAAGCCACATACAGATTGATGCCACAGGAAAATGAAGAAATTAAGAGACAGGTCCAGGACTTAATAGACAAAGGATTGATTCGAGAGAGCTTGAGTCCATGTGATGTTCCGACAGTGCTCAGCCCAAAGAAAGATGGAGGCTAGAGAATGTGTACAGACTCAAGGGAAATCAATAAGATTACCATCAGATACAGATTTCCACTACCAAGGATGGATGACTTGATGGATTGCTTGAGTGGAGCAAAGTTTTTTTCAAAGGTTGATTTGAAAAGTGGATATCATCAAATTAGAGTGAGAGAAGGTGATGAATGGAAGACAGCATTCAAGATGAATGAGGGGTTGTATGAATGGCTTGTCATGCCATTTGGTTTAACGAATGCACCTAGTAATTTGATGAGGTTGATGAACGAAATCCTAAATATTTCATTGGAAAATTCGTCAATGTATATCTTGATGATATATTAATTTTTAGCAAGACAGAAGCAAAGCACTTAAAGCATTTAGCTGCAGTAATGAGAATATTACAGCAAGAGAAATTTTTGATCAATGTGAAGAAATCATCATTTATGAGAACATAACTCATTTATTTGGGTTTTGTTATCTCTGCAAATGAGTTGAAAATGGATCCAGAAAAGGTAAATGCCATTAAGGATTGGCCATCGCCGAAGAGTGTGTTTGAAGTTCAAAGCTTCCATGGTTTGGAAAGTTTCTATAGGAGATTCATCTGAAACTTCAATGGAATTAGTGCACCAATGATGGATACAGTCAAGAAAAGACACAAGTATTTTCATTAGACAAAAGAAGTAGAGAAGAGCTTCAATCTGCTGACGAAGAAGATCACAGAACAACTAATTCTGGTTTTGCCAGATTTTAGCAAGATATTCCAGGTCAAGTGTGACGCGAGTGGATTTGCAATTGGAGTGGTATTGAGCTAAGACGACATGTCGGTCACATATTTCAGTGAAAAATTGAATGAAGCAAAGATCAAGTACTCCACATATGACAAGGAATTCTATGCAGTCATACAAGAACTGAAGAAATGGAGACAATATTTGGTTCCCAAAGAGTTTTTTTTGTACAGTGATAATCATGCTTTACAATTCGTGACTCAACAGGAGAATTTGAACCAAAAACATGTTAAATGGGTTGAATACATGCAGAAGTTTACTTTTTTGATTAAGCATATTTCTGGAACTGCTAACAAAGTTGTTGATTCTTTGAGCAGGAAATGTTTGCTTATGCAAGAATTCAGAGTCAAGACTTTGGGTTTTGATAACCTCAAAGAAATGTACAAAAATGATCCAGATTTCAAGGAGGCATATGAGGCATATGAGAATCCAATTCTCGGGGATAGAAGAAAATGGATTGAATACATGATCCAGGATGGATTATTGTTCAGGGGAAATCAGCTATGTATTCCAAAATGCTCCATGAGGGAGAATTTGTTGAAGGAAAAACACAGTGGAGGATTGGCCAGACATTTCGGTCATGACAAGACGTTCTCAAAGTTGAATGGCTCATATTGTTGGCTAGGGATGAGGACAGATGTCAAGAAATTTGTAGACAGGTGCAGAATTTGTCAGCACACGAAGGGAAAATGGAAGAACATAGGGTTATATCAACTATTGCCCATACCTGAAAGGCCATGGGACGCAATGAGCATGGATTTTGTATTGGGACTACCAAGAACACAAAGAGGATGTGATTTGATCTTTGTGGTAGTCGACAGATTTTTCAAGATGGCACATTTCATACCATGCCATAAAACCAGTGACGCAACTCATATTGCGAACCTGTTTTTCAAGGAAGTTGTAAGACTTCACAGTTTGCCAAGGAGTATCATTTCTGATCAGGATATCAAGTTCATTGGACATTTCTGGAGGACCTTATGGAAGAAGTTGGGGACAATTTTTTCTTCCATCTCAGCGTATCATCCTCAGACGGATGGACATACAGAGGTCGTAAATAGGAGCTTGGGAGATTTGCTAAGGAGCTTAGTGACTGAACACCACATTCAATGGGATCACATTCTACCATAAGCGGAATTTACTTATAATGATTCACTCAACAGAAGCATAGGGAAGATTCCATTCCAAATTGTATATGGAATGCAACCAAGGGGAGTTTTTGAATTGAAAGATTCAGAACATAATGAATTCAAAAGTGCTAGTGCAGAGGACTTTGCAGAAGGAATGAAGGAGCTTCACAGTCGAATTAAGGAGCGATTGTAGAGTTCAAGTCAAGAATACAAGCGAAGAGAAAATCAACACAAGCGAGAACTTCAATTTGAAGTTGGTGATCTGATTCTTGCACACCTGAGGAAGGAGAGGTTCCCAAGGGAACGTATAATAAACTGAAGATGAAAAATATTGGACTGTGCAAGTTCATAAAGAAATTTGGGGAAAACGTATATGAGATTGAATTACCCGATGGGGTTGGAATCTCACTGATATTCAATGTTGTGGATTTGTACCCTTACAGAGCTGAAGAAGCAAGAGCAGAAGATGAGCACGAATAAATTTGATGGACCAAACAAATGCCTATAGATGAAAATTCGCAGATGGAAAGTATAATTGACAAGAGGGTTAGCAAAAAGACTAGGAGAAAAGAGTATTTTGAATACTTGGTCAAATGGAAGGGACATCCATTTGAAGATGCCAGTTGGGAGGATGAAGCAGTAATTCAGAAGCATGGACAGATCGTGCAAAATCTCATGAACAGGAGTTCATGAAAATTTTCAAGTGAGGGATTATGATGCAGGAGCATCGAACAAAACCAAGGCACGTGCCTAGCCAAAGAAACAGCTGGACTCACGGATAAAGAAAAGGGGCACGTTTTTATGAAGACCGTTTTGAATTTTGAAACCAAAATCATTAATGTAATAGTTAGGAGGAGCATACTTGCATTTATGTTTTGAATATAGTAACATATCTGGAGAGATTACTCTCATCTATCATATGTAATAGGCATTTAAGTATGTTTAATGTAAAGTAGGTAGATTGGAATTAAGAGATTAGACAGTTTAGAAGTGTAGGAGTGAAAACGGATATAGACACCCTCACTCTTGTATCATTGTAGTATTGTAACATTATCATCATGGAGAGCTATAGCAGAGAGATGTAGAGAACAACCCATGTACAAGAGCAATTGATTTAATATATGAATCTTTGACTCAACTTTCATGGGGTTATGATGCTTACTATTTACCTTTGTTGAATGGTATGTTTGCAGTTGTTTTCCTCTCTCTGTTTATGCATTTGTTTCAATGTTGTGTTTAATGTGTGATTTCATGTTAAGTATATGAAGTCTGAGAGAGAAGGAGAATGAGTTTCAATTGTTTCTCTTCCTAAGAGATCCTGCAAGGAGTGCAGTGAAAAGTCCGCGAGGTGTGTGTTGACAAGAGTTTGAGTTTTATCTCAGAAAGATCAGGATAGATATCGTTGTTCTCATACCAGCAGAAGTGCAGGTGAAGCACAGAGTCGTGCAAGGTGTGCGCAGGCTGGTGGAAACCTTAGAATTTATCAACTAAGGGAAAATTTGAAGGACCACTGTTGCAAAGAGTGCACAGGGTCGAAGACTCAAATAACCAGGAGTTGTTTGAAAGTTTGTCGCAAGAAGTGCGAGAAGGAACCTTTTGGAAGCCTTGAGTTTGGAAGTGAAAGCTTGGGAGGGTTAGTACCTTTGAAAAGTTCAAAGGGAGATGGGGATTGAAGTCGTCGTATAAAAGTTAAGTTAAGAAGGAGAACAATCAGTCGTTTGGGCAGAAGTCATTGAAGCATTAATCGAATGGTTAGAATTCTCTGTGGAGAACTCGCGAAGTTATGGGACCGTAAGATCCAGTGAAGTTGCAAGGTGGTTAGGAGTTGGAAGAACTCACCACCCTAGCATCAAGAATCAACGTGAGTCGTTGATCTTGTCTCAACCCACGTTGTTGGATCATATCGTGAACTCGGGGTTCGGGAATTTGGAGGCGAAACCAAATTTCTTGGTTTGCGTGAAGTTCCGAGTTGCGAGGAACAGGGAAGGAAATCCAAACCATTGGATCCAAGCTACGGGAGGACCGTCGGATCAGAACTTCCATAATGCCATCCCATGTGCACCGATACTATGGGCGATCGTGCAGTATTTTGGGGGGAGGACATGTACTTCCCCTTTGCTCGAGGATTGATGAAGAAGTATAATAAATCACATTCGCAGGAGCATTGATATGGAGTGTTGGAGGAAACTCGGGAAGGGATGTGTGGCATGCCGCGGCTAATGTGTGGTGGACGTATGGGATAGATGGGAAATGGTGTGTGTAATGGCCATGACCGGAACATATGGCACAAGAGAATTTGGTTCGCGGCCCTTTGCTACTTGAGTTAGGCGCGGTAGCGGTAGTACTTGCTAGAATGGCGAGTGGTGATGGTGTTGGATTGAGTGGAATGAGGTTCCGTAACTCAGGTACAGATGGGCATCTGTGGGTTGGGTGTTCGTCTTTCTCACATAGTGCACAAGATGGTGGGATGTGTAGAGGAAGTGGAGCTGTGGGCTCTTTCTTCTTTCTCCTGCCCCCAGCTATGGCAGGGGGGTTAGTGATTGGGGGTGTAGAGGGTATGGTGGGAGTAAGTATGGGAATCGTCATTGGGATTCCTTCCGTTTTGGGAAGGGATGTTTGAGGAACCATCGCTAGTGGATGTAAATACCAAACTGGAAGTGCCAACACCATATTAGGGAGAGTAAGCGTTGTGGCTACTTGGAAAGCTTCGATACCGGGTGGAGGGTAAAAGAAGGGAATTTGAGTGAGGGGTTGGGGGACGGTTTCCCAAACGGGACTATGCCCTTGAGGGGATGTGGATTCGTGGACTGTTGGGGTCGACGATGGAGCAAGAGGCTCCAGCGGGAGTGGTTCTGTGACTATTGGGACGTCAGGAATGACTGAAGCCTCCTGAGGAGGAAGAGCGTCCTCCGTGTCAGTACTTTTAGAGGAAACTACACACACTTGTGCTGAAAAAGATGGGTTTAAGAATGGTGGTGTTCCCTGACAAGTGCCCATCATGGGTGGGTCTTGGAATAATC
>JZKD02S2027266.1:30386-56484 GCA_000966675.3 Picea glauca
AGGGATTTCACCATAAGGGGACCACTTTGGATTTCATCCATTTGTTCACCTTATCAACCATGATAAGACAATAATGATTCATCTTTGCATCAATTCACCACTGCATCATATATATCAACTATGCATCATGTATCAATGACAACCCATTGGTCCATCTTCATCAATGAATCATACCAATGATCCATCTTTATCAATTGGTTTCCACTTGGACATCTATCATTCTCATCAAGGGCATCATATCAGTGATCCATCTTTATCAATTGGTTTCCACTTGGACATCTATCATTCTCATCAATGCATATTCATTGTTCATCAATCATCAATCAATCAATTACTTGACATCAATCAATGACATCAATCATACCAAACCATTTACATCAATGACATATGATCCAACAATCTCCCAAATAATCAAACCATTGGCATCAATGACAACATGATCCAACAACAGAGGTATAATTTCAACATTTAATATGGCAAGACATCATCCCACCATTGGGTTACCATAATTTTGAGGAGAGGAAACAAAAGACCCTGAGAAACACTTATTCATTTGTGCAAAGACCTGGGAAGAAAAAAAATCACTTATGAAGATACTAAACTTGCACAGCTATCCATCATGCTAAGAGACCGCGCACTAGACGGGTACATGAGTCTAGACGTAATTAATGCACCTAGGATGACAAGGAAACTGACAGACATTAAGAAATTATTGATTAATGATTTCCAGAAGCCGATCTCAGAGGATCAATACATGAATGAGATGATACAAATTCGATAGAAACCAAGAGAATCTGTCTGGGAAATTGACCAGCGATTTAAACATCTGAAAGGGAAATTGAGGTATGCCATGACTAACATGCAACATAGGCATATGTTTGTGAATTCTTTGTTACCACACCTGAAATACCCACTCATACAACATAAATAACAATCTCAAGGAGAGGCTCTATAGGCAACCTTTCAAATGGAGGAGAATCAATACCACAAGATAGATCTAGCGATAGAAGATTTGAAGGAGGATTTCAATAATCTTACCTTCCAACTCAATCAGAATAAGGGAAAGGACAAGCGTGAAGTTGTTTTGTGTACCACATGTAGAACATAAGGGCACCATAAGAATGAATGTCCAACATTTGTGCATTATATGGCAACATGGATGCCAAATCCATTACTGACAGGAGGACCCTGGTGTGAAATCTGCAAAACGCATGGGCATGATCCATATCATTGTCCTATGATACATAAGTACCAGAAAGTACCAAATAATTCATACTACACTTTTTACAAATTAGTAAGCCACGATGGAAAAGACTACAGAACCATGGACCTGATGAGGGAAAGGACGTCAAACACATATAGGGTGCAAGATGAAATGATAGCCGGTCAAGTTGCACCTCAGTTTAATCAGGAACCACTATAGTATAATATTGTGCCACAACAATATACCAACGTGTAGCTGCAATATAACACTGCATAGCCCGAGTATAACCTTACACAGTATAATCAGACACCACAATACAATACACAGCGTGGAGATCGCACTGGGTACATAGGGGGAGGATGAGGCAGGGGAGTATTTGGATGCGACAAAGGTCCAGTAGTGTGCCATAAATTCTAATATCCAGGGCACTATGCAAGAGAATTCTCTCTACCACTAGTGACATGCATTTATTTTCATGCAGCAGATCACGATATAGAGGATTGCACCACATTGTTGGGGAAGACACAGGAGAAAAAGAATCAGAACAATTAGAACGTAGAGTGGATCTCTACAGAATCTAGAGAAGATGGTAGGAACATCAACATAGTAACACACGGAGGTGCTAAGACAAGATATGATGCGGCTAAACATGAACCAGTTCAACACCAGTGGATTAAGAAAAATATTGTGCCACCCAAGCGATTTGATGTAGAAAATGAGAAGGAGACCTTAATGGAGGTCAAACAAGAATTTCTCAAGCATAGTGTTGCATCTACATCTACCATGCAACATACCCAGGACATCCCAATGTATGAAATCATGTCTGCATGGGACCATAACAGTGAAGTCCACCCGGGAAACCAAGTTGTATTAAAAATTTCCTATAATCCTTTATTCAAGTATTTAAGGATCCATCATCTATTATAGTATTACATAATATGTTAGATAGGTGTACCACAAACTCTGAGGGAAGTTAGAACAGAGGATAGTCTATCACCTCCATGTTAGAAGGATAACCAACAAAGAGTTTAGATTGAATGCCAACATCATAGATTTTAACATGGGCGATGTGATATTACATCTAGGATCTGAAGTAAAAGTGTTTCCCAAAAATACATGGAAATGCATGGGAGAACCTAACTTAGGCTAATCACCATTCCAAATGAAGCTATCAAACCAACACAAAGTTATACCAATAGGGAGGCTAAAATGAGTGACAATAGATTTAGATGGAGTGTGCACTAAGGAAGATTTTGAAGTGATCAAAATCGTGGATGGCACAACCCCATATCTAGAATTACTGGGATTGGATTGGGCATTTGAAAATCAGGACATAACCAACCTGAAGGCCAGGAAGATGACATTTGAGTCAGGTGAATACAGGGTTATTGTGCCTCTATATACATCAGAAGCTGAAATATTTGTGGAACCAACATGTTTAGACCTGGAAGAAATTAACTAGTTGTATCGAACCACCAAGCACACTGAGGATTACATCAATCCAGCTAACGATGATGTACTTAGTTGGAGAAGTATCAAATCATGTGATTCTAACTCAAACATGAGTCTGGAGAATTGGCAGCAGTGCCTACATGAGGTCTCAACCAGAAGATGTGCCCAAATAGACTGCTCAGTAAGGTGGGTTGGGACAGAATTCAGAGAACCTCTAGGTGTCCATGGAATCAACGACTTGGAAGAAGTACTAATGAGATATGAAGATGAAGTATTAGATAGACATACATTTTTATCTCTCGACATCGCACATAAGGATACACCTGCAATATGGTGGGGCACAGATCACAAGGAAACAATCAGGGATTGGTACCAATGTATGCGGTTACGACGCATAAGGTTTGGCACAGAACAAAGAATCAACTAGTAGTAGAAATATGATGGATAGGGGGCACCAACAGAACACGTGGAGAAGTACAGAGTGTTGTGGAATATGACACCCCCATAAGAATGGTCTCATCATTTTCTACACACATTAGAGGGAATCCCAACAAACTGGTATATAGACCAGGAACTACGCATAGGAACTACAAGATGGACAATACTACAACAAAAAATTTCAATCACTTTCTCATTTGAACATGAGAACCCCAACATATATGTAATATTTAAACAAATAAGAGGGGTGATATTCATGAAGGAACCAAAAGTTGAACTCATGAAAGAAGAAAAACAGCAAAACAAATAGTCAGTGAAAGAACTGTTGTCATGTTACCATGTGCAGGAAGAAGCACCAAGTGAAGTCGATCCACGCAATATTCAGATAGAGGAATTTGAAAGATAAAGATAAGTGGAAGGTCCACCTATAGAATTAGAAGTAATTGTTGCACCAATCAAGGTAAATAAATTCAACATTGGGATAGTCAAGAATCCCAAGATGGAAGAAAACTGTCAGACTCTGAGCAGAACTACAACACCACAGAGAGAGAAGGCCTGGAAATGGTGTATGCACTTAAAAAATTCATCCATTACCTACTTGGTAAACATTTTAAGATGTTCACATATCATTCATCCCTTAAGTACCTAGTCAACAAGCCAGTGTTGGGGGGGAGAATCTATCGATGGTTACTCCTATTTCAAGAACTTGACTTTGAAGTCATAGTGAAACTATGGAAGTTGAATGCAGGACCTGATCACTTATCAAGTGTCACCAATGATGAGGAGCCTACAAATTTAGGAGATACCTTCCCTGATGCACAGTTGTTTTTAGTTCATATCGCAGATGATTATTTTGATAACATTATTGAGTATTTAAGTACAGGGACTTTGCCACACGAATTTAACACCGCGCAAGTTGTTCGAGAAGACGACTACTAGTTGATTGCTGGGAAATTATATAAAATGCGGACATAAAATATCTTGAGAATATGCGCTCTCAAACAAGAAAGGCTAGGATACTAGCAGAAGCCCATGAAGGAATAACGGGAGCACACTACGCAAGAAAAGATATTGCGCATAAAGTACTACACGCAGGATTATGGTGGCCAACTATTCATCGAGACGCAAAGGAATACTGTCAAAAATGTGATGCTTGTAAAAGGGTTGGAAAACCAAACAAATAGGATGAGATGCCCTTATACCCGCAACTAACACTACAAGTGTTCAATAAATGGGTTATTGATTTTGTTGGGCCAATTCACCCACCCGCAAGAAGGTCAGGTATGTGATACATTATAACTGCGATGGAATACCTCTCATGATGGCTAAAGGAAACACCAGTTAAGGATTGCATCGCAGATATGGAAACGCACTTTCTATTTGAGCAAGTGCTCACTAGATTTGGTTGCCCAAGAATTTTGATGAGTGACCAAGGCACTCACTTCATTAACTAAACTATTAAGGATATGACTCGAGAATTTGAAGTCTATCATCAAAATATTACACCATATCATACACAAACAAATGGAACAATGGAAGCCTTCAACAAGTTTCTAGAGAATGCCCTAACCAATATTTTCAATGTCAACAGGGATGACTGGGATTCAAAGATACCAGCTATATTATGGGCATATAGAAATACCTGTAAGAAGCTGACAGGGAAGACACCATTTATATTGGTGTATGGACAAGAAACAGTGATTCCATTAGAATTCTTGGTACCAAGTCTACGTGTTGCAACAATTACAAAAATGACAGAATGTGATGCAGTACAGGAAAGGCTAAGTCAGCTAATGAACATGGAAGAAGATGTGATTCTAGAAGGTTTTCACCAAGAAGTACAAGAAGAAAGGGACAAATTTTGGCATGACCTAAATATCAAAATAAAAAGTTTCAAGGAAGGATACCTAGTCCTACTATATGACAACAAGTTTTTTCAACATCCAAGAAAGTTCAGAATGCATAGGTTGGGACCATATGAGCTCAAGACTATCACAGACGAAGGAGATGTATANATAGTAACACACGGAGGTGCTAAGACAAGATATGATGCGGCTAAACATGAACCAGTTCAACACCAGTGGATTAAGAAAAATATTGTGCCACCCAAGCGATTTGATGTAGAAAATGAGAAGGAGACCTTAATGGAGGTCAAACAAGAATTTCTCAAGCATAGTGTTGCATCTACATCTACCATGCAACATACCCAGGACATCCCAATGTATGAAATCATGTCTGCATGGGACCATAACAGTGAAGTCCACCCGGGAAACCAAGTTGTATTAAAAATTTCCTATAATCCTTTATTCAAGTATTTAAGGATCCATCATCTATTATAGTATTACATAATATGTTAGATAGGTGTACCACAAACTCTGAGGGAAGTTAGAACAGAGGATAGTCTATCACCTCCATGTTAGAAGGATAACCAACAAAGAGTTTAGATTGAATGCCAACATCATAGATTTTAACATGGGCGATGTGATATTACATCTAGGATCTGAAGTAAAAGTGTTTCCCAAAAATACATGGAAATGCATGGGAGAACCTAACTTAGGCTAATCACCATTCCAAATGAAGCTATCAAACCAACACAAAGTTATACCAATAGGGAGGCTAAAATGAGTGACAATAGATTTAGATGGAGTGTGCACTAAGGAAGATTTTGAAGTGATCAAAATCGTGGATGGCACAACCCCATATCTAGAATTACTGGGATTGGATTGGGCATTTGAAAATCAGGACATAACCAACCTGAAGGCCAGGAAGATGACATTTGAGTCAGGTGAATACAGGGTTATTGTGCCTCTATATACATCAGAAGCTGAAATATTTGTGGAACCAACATGTTTAGACCTGGAAGAAATTAACTAGTTGTATCGAACCACCAAGCACACTGAGGATTACATCAATCCAGCTAACGATGATGTACTTAGTTGGAGAAGTCAAATCATGTGATTCTAACTCAAACATGAGTCTGGAGAATTGGCAGCAATGCCTACATGAGGTGTCAACCAGAAGATGTGCCCAAATAGACTGCTGAGTAAGATGGGTTGGGACAGAATTCAGAGAACCTCTAGGTGTCCATGGAATCAACGACTTGGAAGAAGTCCTAACGATATATGAATATGAAGTATTATACAGACATACATTTTTATCTCTCGACATCGCACATAAGGATACACCTGCAATATGGTGGGGCACAGATCACAAGGAAACAATCAGGGATTGGTACCAATGTATCCGGTTACTACGCATAAGGTTTGGCACTGAACAAAGAATCAACTAGAAGTAGAAATATGATGGATAGGGGGCACCAACAGAACACGTGGAGAAGTACAGAGTGTTGTGGAAGATGACACCCCCATAAGAATGGTCTCATCATTTTCTACACACATTAGAGGGAATCCCAACAAACTGGTATATAGACCAGGAACTACGCATAGGAACTACAAGATGGACAGTACTACAACAAAAATTTGCAATCACTTTCTCATTTGAACATGAGAACCCCAACATATATGTAATATTTAAACAAATAAGAGGGGTGATATTCATGAAGGAACCAAAAGTTGAACTCATGAAAGAATTAAAACAACAAAACAAATAGTCAGTGAAAGAACTGTTGTCATTTTACCATGTGTAGGAAGAAGCACCAAGTGAAGTCGATCCACGCAATATTCAGATAGAGGAATTTGAAAGAGAAAGATAAGTGGAAGGTCCACCTATAGAATTAGAAGTAATTGTTGCACCAATCAAGGTAAATAAATTCAACATTGGGATAGTCAAGAATCCCAAGATGGAAGAAAACTGTCAGACTCTGAGCAGAACTACAACACCACAGAGAGAGAAGGCCTGGAAATGGTGTATGCACTTAAAAAATTCATCCATTACCTACTTGGTAAACATTTTAAGATGTTCACATATCATTCATCCCTTAAGTACCTAGTCAACAAGCCAGTGTTGGGGGGGAGAATCTATCGATGGTTACTCCTATTTCAAGAACTTGACTTTGAAGTCATAGTGAAACTATGGAAGTTGAATGCAGGACCTGATCACTTATCAAGTGTCACCAATGATGAGGAGCCTACAAATTTAGGAGATACCTTCCCTGATGCACAGTTGTTTTTAGTTCATATCGCAGATGATTATTTTGATAACATTATTGAGTATTTAAGTACAGGGACTTTGCCACACGAATTTAACACCGCGCAAGTTGTTCGAGAAGACGACTACTAGTTGATTGCTGGGAAATTATATAAAATGCGGACATAAAATATCTTGAGAATATGCGCTCTCAAACAAGAAAGGCTAGGATACTAGCAGAAGCCCATGAAGGAATAACGGGAGCACACTACGCAAGAAAAGATATTGCGCATAAAGTACTACACGCAGGATTATGGTGGCCAACTATTCATCGAGACGCAAAGGAATACTGTCAAAAATGTGATGCTTGTAAAAGGGTTGGAAAACCAAACAAATAGGATGAGATGCCCTTATACCCGCAACTAACACTACAAGTGTTCAATAAATGGGTTATTGATTTTGTTGGGCCAATTCACCCACCCGCAAGAAGGTCAGGTATGTGATACATTATAACTGCGATGGAATACCTCTCATGATGGCTAAAGGAAACACCAGTTAAGGATTGCATCGCAGATATGGAAACGCACTTTCTATTTGAGCAAGTGCTCACTAGATTTGGTTGCCCAAGAATTTTGATGAGTGACCAAGGCACTCACTTCATTAACTAAACTATTAAGGATATGACTCGAGAATTTGAAGTCTATCATCAAAATATTACACCATATCATACACAAACAAATGGAACAATGGAAGCCTTCAACAAGTTTCTAGAGAATGCCCTAACCAATATTTTCAATGTCAACAGGGATGACTGGGATTCAAAGATACCAGCTATATTATGGGCATATAGAAATACCTGTAAGAAGCTGACAGGGAAGACACCATTTATATTGGTGTATGGACAAGAAACAGTGATTCCATTAGAATTCTTGGTACCAAGTCTACGTGTTGCAACAATTACAAAAATGACAGAATGTGATGCAGTACAGGAAAGGCTAAGTCAGCTAATGAACATGGAAGAAGATGTGATTCTAGAAGGTTTTCACCAAGAAGTACAAGAAGAAAGGGACAAATTTTGGCATGACCTAAATATCAAAATAAAAAGTTTCAAGGAAGGATACCTAGTCCTACTATATGACAACAAGTTTTTTCAACATCCAAGAAAGTTCAGAATGCATAGGTTGGGACCATATGAGCTCAAGACTATCACAGACGAAGGAGATGTATATTTGAAGGATTTGGAAGTGACAAAATTGAAAGGAATGATCAATGGGAGTCGACTGAAGTTGTACAAGGACAATCGACCAACAACTTGACAATTACCGCGCAGTAAAAAAAAAAAAACTGCAAGAAAATCCGCGCGCATGTGAGGAAATTCATGCAACGAGAAGGACAATAATTTGTGCACAGAAGTCATGGATTTAGCGCATAAAAATAAGAATATTGTGCCAGAAGCGAAGGGTATAGAATCTAAGGGCTCCACGCGACCAAAAAGTCTGAAAACACAATAATTTTGAAAGTCACAGCTTTAGGAATCAGGCGCCAACTGGAAGCGAAAATTGGAATTGTGATAGCCCGTACACAGAGGTAATGACCATAGCGTGAAGGAAAGGGAAAACGTTTGAAAACCAGACGCATAGTACATTCATTAACACGTACAATGGTACCACAGGAAGGACGCCAAAAGTGAGAAAGGGACAACTGTCAGTGTGGAACAGTTGTCAATTCATCGTCCTACTATAAAGTAAGAAAAAGGGGGGAAAATATAATCATTGTCTCAATTTCTAAGGAGAAAATGAAAAGACAATTGGAAGAGAGATAAAGCGATAATTCAACCAAGCATTCTCTGACTTCATATATTTCGAGCCTCGACCCCATCGAAATTTCACTGCCATGAGTTGGACAACCGGGTAGGGCCGGCAAAAACACACATAGTACTGCTCATACGACATATGCAAGGGAGAAAGAGGCACCGATAGTGGTGGATGTGTATCAAATCCACACACCAATGTATCAAACAAACTTTTTGAAAGTAGAAGAGGAGAAAAACCCAGCACAAAAGGCTAGGCAGAAGGAGGAGGACCCCGAAAGAACAAAGTTTGATACTTTGTGGGGGAAAGGGAAACGATAGACCAAGCAGGCCATGGGATTAGTGCCATGGAGCCATGAAACAGAGGTAGCATAGGACATAGTACACAAAGGTGTACCATAGGTGGGGGCCTCATCCCCACAAGCCAAACAAAAGGGCCAAGCTGAGATAAATACACACAGAGGGTCACAGCCCCAGGAAGAAGGGACCCTAATTTTTCCAAAACTTCTGAGTGGAGTGTGATTTGATGACAACATGGCAGGTGAAGTCACTTCCATCAAATACTCCGACCATGATGTGGCCGATGTCACTAAATTCCTAGAATTGGCATCACAGGTCTACCTGGAAAGCAGGGAAGCAGGTTCATCCTACATGCTAGTGCTTGAACCAATGCAATGGATCCTGGTAATTTACAACAAAGGAATTGTGAACCTACTGGATATCCCACACTTTGGGAGGGGCAAGCATATCAATGCTTGTGTCAAGCAACTACTTTCAGGCGTACACGGTGGAATTTTATGGATGGATAGGTTGGTGCCTATCACTATGGATCTCATCGCATGAATCACAGGGCTACCCAAATATGGGGAAAACATGGATAGTTACTTAGAGGACAAAATAAGAGCCAAGTCCATCTCAGATGATATCAAGGCTAAGTATGGAGCAGAACGAGGAAACAAGGAATTAGGATCAATGACATCAATTTTCCCATGACAATTGTTTCTACCACACTCCTTGGGTGTAAACTAATGAACAAGTGACGGAAAGAGGAAGTATCGGCTGGTGTGGTCATCGTCGCCGCGTAGTGCACAAAAGGGAGCTCAATGAGTTGGGCCCCATACCTCCTGAATTCATTCTTGGAGGACTGCAAGGATACACAAGACTGGGGATCCTATTTCCACTACTCATGGCTACTCATCCTCATTAGCATCATTGGATGGAAAGAACCGGTCTACAACAAGTACATGGAGAGATTGGGGAAGTGTGGCACAACAAACTACATCTCATTACGTAGCAGCGCAGACCCCAAGAGAAAGAAAGANAAAGATAAGTGGAAGGTCCACCTATAGAATTAGAAGTAATTGTTGCACCAATCAAGGTAAATAAATTCAACATTGGGATAGTCAAGAATCCCAAGATGGAAGAAAACTGTCAGACTCTGAGCAGAACTACAACACCACAGAGAGAGAAGGCCTGGAAATGGTGTATGCACTTAAAAAATTCATCCATTACCTACTTGGTAAACATTTTAAGATGTTCACATATCATTCATCCCTTAAGTACCTAGTCAACAAGCCAGTGTTGGGGGGGAGAATCTATCGATGGTTACTCCTATTTCAAGAACTTGACTTTGAAGTCATAGTGAAACTATGGAAGTTGAATGCAGGACCTGATCACTTATCAAGTGTCACCAATGATGAGGAGCCTACAAATTTAGGAGATACCTTCCCTGATGCACAGTTGTTTTTAGTTCATATCGCAGATGATTATTTTGATAACATTATTGAGTATTTAAGTACAGGGACTTTGCCACACGAATTTAACACCGCGCAAGTTGTTCGAGAAGACGACTACTAGTTGATTGCTGGGAAATTATATAAAATGCGGACATAAAATATCTTGAGAATATGCGCTCTCAAACAAGAAAGGCTAGGATACTAGCAGAAGCCCATGAAGGAATAACGGGAGCACACTACGCAAGAAAAGATATTGCGCATAAAGTACTACACGCAGGATTATGGTGGCCAACTATTCATCGAGACGCAAAGGAATACTGTCAAAAATGTGATGCTTGTAAAAGGGTTGGAAAACCAAACAAATAGGATGAGATGCCCTTATACCCGCAACTAACACTACAAGTGTTCAATAAATGGGTTATTGATTTTGTTGGGCCAATTCACCCACCCGCAAGAAGGTCAGGTATGTGATACATTATAACTGCGATGGAATACCTCTCATGATGGCTAAAGGAAACACCAGTTAAGGATTGCATCGCAGATATGGAAACGCACTTTCTATTTGAGCAAGTGCTCACTAGATTTGGTTGCCCAAGAATTTTGATGAGTGACCAAGGCACTCACTTCATTAACTAAACTATTAAGGATATGACTCGAGAATTTGAAGTCTATCATCAAAATATTACACCATATCATACACAAACAAATGGAACAATGGAAGCCTTCAACAAGTTTCTAGAGAATGCCCTAACCAATATTTTCAATGTCAACAGGGATGACTGGGATTCAAAGATACCAGCTATATTATGGGCATATAGAAATACCTGTAAGAAGCTGACAGGGAAGACACCATTTATATTGGTGTATGGACAAGAAACAGTGATTCCATTAGAATTCTTGGTACCAAGTCTACGTGTTGCAACAATTACAAAAATGACAGAATGTGATGCAGTACAGGAAAGGCTAAGTCAGCTAATGAACATGGAAGAAGATGTGATTCTAGAAGGTTTTCACCAAGAAGTACAAGAAGAAAGGGACAAATTTTGGCATGACCTAAATATCAAAATAAAAAGTTTCAAGGAAGGATACCTAGTCCTACTATATGACAACAAGTTTTTTCAACATCCAAGAAAGTTCAGAATGCATAGGTTGGGACCATATGAGCTCAAGACTATCACAGACGAAGGAGATGTATAGTTGAAGGATTTGGAAGTGAAAAAATTGAAAGGCATGATCAATGGGAGTCGACTGAAGTTGTACAAGGACAATCGACCAACAACTTGACAATTACCGCGCAGTAAAAAAAAACAAAACAAAAAAAACTGCACGAAAATCCGTGTGCATGTGAGGAAATTCATGCAACGAGAAGGACAATAATTTGTGCACAAAAGTCATGGATTTAGCGTAGAAAAATAAGAATATTGTTCCAGAAGCGAAGGGTATAGAATCTAAGGGCTCCACGCGACCAAAAATTCTGAAAACACAATAATTCTGAAAGTCACAGCTTTAGGAATCAGGCGCCAACTGGAAGCGAAAATTGGAATTGTGATAGCCCGTACACAGAGGTAATGACCATAGCGTGAAGGAAAGGGAAAACGTTTGAAAACCAGACGCATAGTACATTCATTAACACGTACAATGGTACCACAGGAAGGACGCCAAAAGTGAGAAAGGGACAACTGTCAGTGTGGAACAGTTGTCAATTCATCGTCCTACTATAAAGTAAGAAAAAGGGGGGAAAATATAATCATTGTCTCAATTTCTAAGGAGAAAATGAAAAGACAATTGGAAGAGAGATAAAGCGATAATTCAACCAAGCATTCTCTGACTTCATATATTTCGAGCCTCGACCCCATCGAAATTTCACTGCCATGAGTTGGACAACCGGGTAGGGCCGGCAAAAACACACATAGTACTGCTCATACGACATATGCAAGGGAGAAAGAGGCACCGATAGTGGTGGATGTGTATCAAATCCACACACCAATGTATCAAACAAACTTTTTGAAAGTAGAAGAGGAGAAAAACCCAGCACAAAAGGCTAGGCAGAAGGAGGAGGACCCCGAAAGAACAAAGTTTGATACTTTGTGGGGGAAAGGGAAACGATAGACCAAGCAGGCCATGGGATTAGTGCCATGGAGCCATGAAACAGAGGTAGCATAGGACATAGTACACAAAGGTGTACCATAGGTGGGGGCCTCATCCCCACAAGCCAAACAAAAGGGCCAAGCTGAGATAAATACACACAGAGGGTCACAGCCCCAGGAAGAAGGGACCCTAATTTTTCCAAAACTTCTGAGTGGAGTGTGATTTGATGACAACATGGCAGGTGAAGTCACTTCCATCAAATACTCCGACCATGATGTGGCCGATGTCACTAAATTCCTAGAATTGGCATCACAGGTCTACCTGGAAAGCAGGGAAGCAGGTTCATCCTACATGCTAGTGCTTGAACCAATGCAATGGATCCTGGTAATTTACAACAAAGGAATTGTGAACCTACTGGATATCCCACACTTTGGGAGGGGCAAGCATATCAATGCTTGTGTCAAGCAACTACTTTCAGGCGTACACGGTGGAATTTTATGGATGGATAGGTTGGTGCCTATCACTATGGATCTCATCGCATGAATCACAGGGCTACCCAAATATGGGGAAAACATGGATAGTTACTTAGAGGACAAAATAAGAGCCAAGTCCATCTCAGATGATATCAAGGCTAAGTATGGAGCAGAACGAGGAAACAAGGAATTAGGATCAATGACATCAATTTTCCCATGACAATTGTTTCTACCACACTCCTTGGGTGTAAACTAATGAACAAGTGACGGAAAGAGGAAGTATCGGCTGGTGTGGTCATCGTCGCCGCGTAGTGCACAAAAGGGAGCTCAATGAGTTGGGCCCCATACCTCCTGAATTCATTCTTGGAGGACTGCAAGGATACACAAGACTGGGGATCCTATTTCCACTACTCATGGCTACTCATCCTCATTAGCATCATTGGATGGAAAGAACCGGTCTACAACAAGTACATGGAGAGATTGGGGAAGTGTGGCACAACAAACTACATCTCATTACGTAGCAGCGCAGACCCCAAGAGAAAGAAAGARAACACAAATATCTTTGTGAGGTACTTCGCATATATGCAGGACCTAATTGCAGATACATGATAGATTACACCAGAGTCTGTCCAAGATTTTGGACAGGTTTCCAASTTTAGGGAAACACGCCATAGTTTATGGATGCAAGACAAGCAYGATAAAGCCCAGGAATGGCTACAAYTCAAATACCACTTCACAAAAGAATAAATCCAAAGGGAGGTCCAAGAGTGGCCTAAAGAATGAAAGGTACCCCATATTACAGCCATGGTACAAATCACATGACCTTAGATGCAAGAMAKACCAGCCCCAGTGCACCAAATAGGCACCAACGGGGCAGGAACTAAGAAGAGAAATTCCCAAGGCCAAGAGGGGGGAACCACCCCAACCAAGAAGAAAATGCGCACACATAATAGACCACCAAGGGGGTCTACATAGGTTCCACCATGCACAGAACAACAACCAATCCACTCAACGAGATAAGTGCACGCGTAAGAGGCAGATGAAGGGACACACTAAATCCCTAAGGTGGAAGAGGTAGATGCAGGGACACATGAAATACCTAAGGAGGGAGAACAAGGGAAAGGAACCCAGGAGAATCCCGAGGGCGGAGAAACATGGAAAAGAACTGCAGGGAATACCCAAAGGCCCACTAGTCATGAGCCATTAGCTACCTAGGAGAAGTGGCCAGGGGAGCACACCAGTGGTGGCCGAAAGAAGGAAAAGGAACACAAGCCATAGATCCATATCTCTCTAACTCCAGATGATGTGGATTTAGTGGCGACAACAGTCGAGGAGAGACTCGATGAAGTATGGGATAATGCGGAGAAGCACAGGGCTTCAATCGTTGATCAAGTGTAAGAGGTGAAAATTGCGTTGGAGCTATTAAGGATCAAGGCAGCAAAGGCACCAAAAGAACCATCCACATAGGACAAGGAAGGCGTTCTAGTTCCTGAGACAATACAGTTTGCAGCACAACCTAGCACCAATTTCATCATCACGTTGTAGCTGATGTTCATTGATGAAGAAACAACGTAGAAACCCGTTAAATCCATCGAGACATTGGATGTGGCATTTTCCAAGATTCCAACAAAAGCGATGTACAAACTTCAAGTGAGCGTCACGCAGAAGATTCAGTCCAGAGCAAGAGTAGACGCCACAAAATGATAGATAGCCCAGACAAAGACTATATTGCTGAAGGAATCCCTCAACCTTGAGGTGCAACAGAAAGAGAAAGTGAAGAAAAAGGTGGAGGAGATGGAGCAACAAATACACATGTTGTTTCAAATGATACCCGACAACAAAAGGAACGAGGCAGGGGCATCGGGAGAGACGTTGAGCCGAATAGAGAAAACTATCCAAGAATACAAGAAGAAGATCAAATAATTGGAGGATAATGTCACACCGACTACTCCCCCAGAAGTCAAAGCGTAATGGAAACAAGAGGCAACAACATCTACGGAGGGCATCAACCATAGCATACAAGCAGTCATAGAGCTGCGAGAGAAGAGCATGCAACTCTGGACTCACCTCATAGAGGATGGGAGCCTCCAAGAACTACAAGAGAAGGAATCCAACATCCACGCAGCAATGGAAGAGGTGAAGCAACGACATAAAATAATGTCAATGCTGTAAAATATCAAAACAACCACCAATTTGAAGGCCTTGCAGTTGGAAGAGAAAGCACTGCAAGCGCAGAAGACAATAATACAAGAACTATTGGAGCACCTGGAAGAAATGGAAGAGCAACTGGTCATGGAGAGTGATGCAGCTAAGAAGAACATTGAGAATATCGAAGCCTAAGGTGGAGAGATACTACAGTCTCCTATCTCAGAGTAGGTGGTCATCGTTATGGTTGACCTAATTAGGTTAGGGTTTTGGTAAGAGAATGTAATAGTCGATGAGCCAAAAATAGATATAAATAGACACCTAGGAGGTCTAGGAGAGAGTTCGGTGTCTTTGATGGTTGTTATGAATTACTCACATAAGATAGGGTAACAGGTTTGTAACACAAATATGATCTGATACCTTTTGTAAGTTGTTGACCTATGGGAGGGAAAAGGGAATATACCTTAAAGGATAGATCATAGGTTGAGGATCCTGGTGCAATCTAGTCATCCTCGTAGAGGTCACGGAGTCTGGTTTCTAAATGTATGAACGAATTTGTAGTGCGCGCGGTTCCATGCATGAAATAAACATAATAAAAGAGCCTTAGAGCCAAATTTTTGTGGACATAGACCAGGAGGGGGTGAACCACAGTAAATCATGTGTTGTGTGAAATGATTATTGTTTATATCTTTGTTGTTAATGGAAAAATATAAGATGAATTCTTTGATGAAGTAGTTAGATATCTTGATTTACATGCATGCATAAGGAACAACAAAATAACTAAGATCGATGAATGACAAAATATTTTTTTAATAACTAGTTAGAACTCTCAGCGCACAACCAACAGATCCCCACTTAATCTTGGACTGAAAGCACTTGGGCATTACAGTCACCCATTAAGACTATCTCAGGTGAGACTCCAGAGTGCACTTTGTGCATTGCCTTGCCTTCTGGTTTACCAACGGGTCCGATATTTTTAGAGGATTTGTTGGAACCTTAATAGAACTGAACCTGGGTCGATCATATTAAAGGCATAGATCATATAAGAAACCAACACTATCCTTGAACATTCTCCTGGCTCATAACGATCTGGGTCTCCTCCTCTTTCATATATTGAGCATATTTTAGTGTCTTCTCCTTCTCCTTTTCCTTGACAATATTTGTTGGTTGTCCTTCTTCTTCTGCACCCGCAGTTACACACAAATTGTTAGTTTCAAAAACATTTGGCCCTATGGCCTCTTTTTTTTTGTGTGTTGCTTACACCATTTCCTCAAAAACATGAGCCCCAAAACAACTCATTCCAAGGGATATGTTGATCCCTCCTATCATCAGACTGTAATGCTGGTGATATTCTTCTTCCTTCTCCTCCTTGAGAGTTGAAGTATTCAACTTCGCAACATATTTATTCATGTGGCTTGCTTTATGCTCATGAGGTTTCTCTCCTTCCTCTTCCTCTTTTTCTGTCAGTGCTCCTTGTTGATCTGAGATCTCCCCTGAGTTCCTGAGATTCTCTTACAATCTCATCTGCTCTTTTCCCTCCTCCAAATATGATCTTTCCTTTCTTCCCTCCTATAAATCTATGAGATCTTCAGCTGATCTCTCATCACTATCCCCATCTAGGATTTCTCCATATTCTATTTTACATATGTAAACCATCATTTCCTCTAGGTCCATGAGGATTTCCACTTACCTCAACCACCTCTTCAACACCTTCTTTTGCCTCCTGGAAATCAATTCCTAGATAGACCACTTCACCTTCTTCTCCATGGGCCACTCATACCTACAACTCTGTTTCTCTCCTTGATGCATTATATGCCATTGCAGAATCAAACTGTCGATCTCCTCTCTAGTCTCCTTGAGATCTTTATCCATCTCCTCTCTATTCATCTTCTTTTGGTCTCCTCTTGGACCTTTTCTATGGCCTTCAATAGCCATTTTCACCTCCCCTTCTTACCTTCCTCGCAATTCTATGAGTTGTAGTCAACCTCTATCAATCCTCTCCTTGATTAACCTCTCGATTTACCTGCTAGAACCTTCTCTAATATTTTACACTCTTTCTTATTGTAGGTGCACACCTTGCACTCACTCATCTCTTGAGAACTCCTTTCTCTTCGACTGTTGCACTCCAACTACTCACTTTAAGAGCTCCACCTTCTAAGTACTCAAAGAGTCTCCATCGCAACCTGGGTGTCCGAGGAGTCCCAAGAGTCTTCATCTCAATCCCACAATGGTACAAATCTATCCATGTGAATATATTCCTTTATGTCGAACATGGTAGAATCCACTTGATTATCGGTCATTGATTCATACCATTAAAAAGTGTGAGGGAAAACACCAAAAATGAATCCCAAGGTACCCTAGTACATTCCAATGAGTGAAAAAAAATGAGTTGAAGTCAAACATTAGTGGTATCATTCAATCAAAGGCCAATCATGTAAACCTACTGTCAAAGGCAAGGACATATACCATTTATGCATGAAGCCTCCAAGTTGCTAACTGGTTTCTAATTCTAATTCTTGGATAATGTGTTGAAGTTCACAAGAATAGACTCATCGATGGAGGGATATGATGTTTCCCCCATCATAAAAATGAAACTGACACAGGACACTGATGTAAGATTATGGATTAAATGAACATATACTGACATGAGGATGAAAGTTGGTAATACTGCAGAGTGGTTTATTTGGGTTAAAAATTCCCTTGAACATTGTGAGGCATGAAAAAATACTTGGAAGAATTGACTCAGTTTAGAGATAGACCAAAACATAGTGCGATGATGAATTGAGCACTATTCAGGTGATTCGAAGGAGTATGATGATTCGTGGGATTGGTATGAATCAGAGACAAGAAGATTACCCAACTGTGAGACAAGACGTAAATAGGGGTCATGTTCAAGGGACACAATAAATAGCTTCCATAATGATTTCCAAAACGTGATCCACTTCTCTAAATTTCTTCCACCCACCGTGAACAGTGAGTACCTCTTTGTTTTTTAACAAGCTTGAGGAGGATAACATATGTTGGGTATAAGTCATCTTCGATGAGTCCCTCATATTCGGTTTCATATAGGTCCTTCACTGTATAATTTTATAAGCCTAGAGAAGATAAACTCCTGGTATTTTCAAATTTAGAGATTCTGAAAAGAACTTTGGAGAAGACTCTAAGGTTTTTCTTTTTCATAAATTTGGTCTCCCGATCTTGAAAAAAGCATAAAATAATACAAGGGAGAAATATTCTAGTCAAAGTTCTCTAGAGTATTCATTTTTCATAATTAGTCCATCTAGTCTGAAAAAGGGTTAAACTTACACCAAATAGAGACCATTACAAATCCTTTTAACAAGTGTGAAAGGAAACAAGTGTGCTCGGAAATCTTTTCATGTTTAGAGAGTCTGAAAAGAGCTTAAAGGAGACTCCAAAGAGTATAACCAAGCACATGGTGTCTAGTTATATCATATGTTTGTCTTAGCCTATTGCGCTAACAATCAAGTAAGCATGTCTAATTTTGTATTAAGGAAAAGGCCTTACAACATGGGTATGGAGCATCTTATTGAGCTTGACCCCAGTAAAGGCCCAATAGTTAGTTTTTCACATATGCCAATTTTCCAAACTATGAGATGGAAAGGTGTATGGAGGATCTCTTAGAGTTGATATATTACTCTTATGGTCATAATAAGGAAAATTAATTATAAATTTTACTACCTCTATAGTGATTATAGAACACTTAATTGCATTGTCATAAAATAATTGAATTTGAATGCTTAACATTGATGATTTGATGGGTGAAGAAAAAAATAAATGAATCTATTAAAATTGAATTTACTAAATACTTTAAGATGAATTTATATTAATATCATGTTCAAATATTTTTTTTAATTTATATGTATAAACTAATCACTAATTAATAACAATTTTTGTTAATTAGTTAATTTTCAAAATTTTATATTTGAATATAGATCATTATATGAAAACCATTGTTATTGATAAATTTTGTTAATTAATTAATTTTCAAAATTCTATATTTTAATATAAATCATTATCATGACAACCACTCTAAATACTTCTATAGAAAATATCATTGTAATGTGTTTTATTAAATTGTGTTATTGAAAAAATGAAAATGTTTCATCATCTAAGTGCACAAGACACGTTCTATAGACTAGTCGTTTAGAAACCTTCATGTTGGAAGCCCATTCCCTAAAAATTTTCCCAGATATGGATTTTTTAAGGGGGTGAATATAATTTTATCGTATTTAATATTGATCTATTACTTCATGGTAGAAAAAGTCACATGTGGCTACCAAGGTTTTGATTTGATCTATCATTAGTTCATGGAAAAACAAGTCGCATGTGGCTACCAAGGTTTTGATTTGATATATCATTAGTTCATGGCAAAACAAGTCACATGTGGCTACCAAGACATGTTCTATAGACTAGTGGTTTAGAAACCTTCATGTTGGAAGCCCATTCCCTAAAAAATTTCCCTGATATGGATTTTTTTAGGGGGTGAATATAATTTTACCGTATTTAATATTGATCCATTACTTCACGGTAGAACAAGTCACATGTGGCTACCAAGGTTTTGATTTGATCTATCATTAGTTCATGGCAGAACAAGTCACATGTGGCTACCAAGGTTTTGATTTGATCTATCCAGAACCAGAAAGGAAAATCCGTATAGACCTTAATACAAACCTTAATCTAGTTTATCATTGCCATCTTCGTAATAATCACGAAGGTTTTGATTTGATCTATCCAAAACCAGAAAGGGAAATCCTTATAGACCTTAATACAAACCTTAATCTAGTTTATCGTTGTGATCTTCGTAATAATCACCAATGAGCTTTGTAAATTTTCAAGATCAAATCGACATATCTCAAATCAAATTAAGAGAGTAGAGAAAAGAAACAAGAGCATAGGATATGAGAAAATAACTTTTGAAAACTTAAATTTTAAATTTACAATAATATATAAAAACAGGCCCTCCAAGGCCCCACCAAACTAAGCAAAAAGAAAGAAATATAAAATACAAAATACCTCTTTAGGACCTTATGATCTTGTTGCAAGTTATTGATCCAGGTGGATATCGGTGGCCACCCACCTTCTCCAACTGGCCCAAAACATGTTTCTGACAATTTTGGTAATTTACTAGTTTTAGCAGTTTTTAACTTCCGGGGCCATTTTGAGGCCCTAAACGATGTTTTTTGAGAAAACGAGGAACAACATAGATCGCAAATCAATGTTTATCACCCAAAAGTTGTATTTCTCGAATATATCTTTCCAACGAGCTATCAAGCGCCCCAAACAGAGATCGTATGCAAAAGTTACGCCCCTGGGAAGTTGATGTATCACCTACCCCCATCAGGGCCCACAAACCTTTTGGATTTTCATCTTTCGAGGTTAGGGTTTTGGATTTTACTTATGTTAAAAAGGCCCTTAGAGCCTCATTGTAATAATCATCTTCTTGCGAATGCGAGTAGCCATCACATCTCTTTTCAGAGATAAGATACCACCATTCTAACGAGTCTTTCACTCTGTACTTTTACAGTCTCTGTACATTTATTTCATTAATAGAAATCGTGTATTGTTGTATATCTGTGACTCTTGTTATATATCCTCTATATCTCTGTTATATTGTTGTCTCTCTTGCAATATCTCTGAATATTTCTGTGTTATATCTCCGCTCTGATTTCGTGTCGAAAATAATCCGGATCAGTTAAATTTTAAACTTACAATAATATATAAAAACAGGCCCTCCAAGGCCCCACCAAACTAAGCAAAAAGAAAGAAATATAAAATACAAAATACCTCTTTAGGACCTTACGATATTGTTGCAAGTTATCCTTGTAATTTTCTAAAGAATTTAAACCACATATTGAAGAGGCAACAAGGAAAATTAGAATTAGATTTACAAAAAACAAACACAAAAAAAACCTGTCAAAGTTAAAATGTTAGATAAACAAATAAGGGAAATCGCTACAATGCAGCTAGTCCCTTCCTAGTTTGTCTTCCTTGTATGTGGACCATGATAATTGATTTTTGATTTGATTTTTTTTTTTTATTGTGGGTTGTTAATACCAGAGGCAATAGGTTTTTGATTTGATTTTTTTTAATTGTGGGTTGTTAATATCGGAGGCGGTGACTAATAAGCAAAAATATATTATAATGTTTTTAAATAATAACATAAACGAATAACCGCCAAAATATTGGTTACCCCGAAAGGCGTACACCTATTGACAATGGGCATATTTAATATGTTTTTAGTACTTAATCAGTTTTGTATGGACAATATTAAATATTGTTGGAATATTCTTAGTCGTCCCAATAAATCAATGGTTGTGATTTCAACCACTAACTTCATCACTATTATGAAGACATCCATTTACATGCTTATTTTTTTACTTTTACTTAATCATATTTAAAATTTACTATGATGGCTAGCTGATTGCCACCTCTGAGTGATTAACGTTTCATTTTCTAAAGAGCCCAAGTTTACCAGCTACTATTTTTACTCCAACTATTATTTACTATTATTTACTGGGAAGGATTTTCTTGCCTGGAGCTCTTACCACGTCGTCTTACCGCGTCGGTTATTTAATGCACAAGTTCTGCGGTTATTTAATTCCCAGGGCTCAGTTATTTCGGCGTTCCCCATCCACGAGTGACTTGTGGCTGTGCTAGTTTATACTACAGATGGACAAAGCTTGAAATGCAAGTTGGAAAACACACCCATCAAGAAAACACATGTCTTAACACATGATTATTACTTGTCATGCGGGTGGTTTGGTGGTTTACATCCATTTACTGTAACATTCATCTCTTTGTTATGGTCAAATGAACTATGGACGGGTGGGATCTGGTTGCTGGGTTAAATAACTTGCACCATTATTATGTCGTGTGGAGGCTCTTGTTGTTGTAACATTTTCTAAAGTTGATAGTCACTCTTGAGTCATTTTTCTTACTGGTTCATTTCTGTGGGAAATTCTGCTTGATTTCAACCTGTAAAAAATTGCATTAGCAGGATCCATGAGGTCAGGAGCAGGCTACAAGGAGGCTAGAGCCAAAGGAGATCGGTCCCAAACTCAACATTGAATTCATGCAGTGATCAACCATCACTAGGCAGAGCACCAAGCCACATTTTTGCAATCTGAAGGTATGATTAAGGATGTTCATTTGACAATTTTGTTGAAAGGATAACTACGAAGAGAAAGACTATTAATTATGTGCCAATTAGCTCAGTTTTCTGGTGTGACCTGGCTTGTGGTGTGGTTTCTAAAGCCTATAATAACTCAAAGGTGTGATGAATCCTATCCCCTTCACATAGATATGAAACAAAAGGTTTGGTGGGGTGGTCTATAATAAGAAACTGAGGCGGTCTCAAAAGAATAGTCACGTAACATCTAATCCTCAAGGCTCTCAATCCAATATAATCAACTATCATTATGCGCTAAGATTAGATAACACCCTGCATCGTTAGTAAACAGAAGCTATTATTTCACATAGGGATTAAAGATAGAATTGGAATAGATGAAACCAGTTTGAATAACCCTTACATATCCTTTTTTTTTGCATGATGTGAAACGAGAATAGTGCTACCCTCAAGTCTTAATTCAACAAGTGGTTGGGCAAGCAGCACTCCACAAAGACACTATGAAATCTCTAAGCAGGATGCTCTGTAACTTCTTCTGGTCAGGCCCGGATCTCCATCGTAGGTCCCACTCCAGAGAAGTTGGAGCTGCATAGACGATTTGAGTTGCTCCTATCATTACCAACAATGAAAAAAAAGAAATATAAAATGAGCATGAGGTAGAAATTCCATGTTATTTTCTTCCTAATATCCACAAATACAAATAGTGAAAAGCAAAGAATGCATAAATACCCACCCAGGTTAAATGACTTGGAAATAATGGAGTACGCACCAGTTGTAAGCGCTAGTTGTAAGCACCAATTATAAGCTTCAGTTGTGAGAGTCAGTTCTAGGCGTGTTACGAGTCAGTTCATAGTTGAGAGTCTAGTTGTATTTGGTTTGCATGTAACTGACTCGGTAGAGTCTTTTCCTATATATGGATGTAATCCATTTTCATTGAATAATAGAGAAGTGAGCACAGCCTCACCGTGTGTTTGTTTCGCGTATTTTATCTTGGTATCAGAGCCACGGGGAGAGGGTGTGGATGGCGTGAACGTTTGATCAAATGCGTGGAGATCTGGTGCATGCATGATTTTTTTTTTGGTGAAGCGTAAGTTTCTATTTTGTTTCTAATAACGTGGAGTTATTAAATCGTGAAGTTTTCATATAGTTTGCATGCGCTGGCAGAAGTCCGATTCATTCTCAAAAAGAATTTGCATGAGCTTTGCATGCTTATAATTTGCATTCTTGGAGTATTTTTGCATGCATGGAGCTTGAAGCATGAGTTTGCATGCCGTGAGCAAATCATGAGTTTGCATGCGTAGGTTCTTGAGGGAGGTAGTGTGAGCTTGAGAGTGCATGAGGTTATATGGTGAGTTTTAGAGCATTGTATAAGAGTTTATACAATCACTTTATAAGAGTTTGGTGTTATATGGAAAATCGTGGAGTTTTTATATAAAAGTTTTTATATATGAGCCTTTATATGAGCTTTAATTTTTATATGTAAAGCTTTGAATCAGAGTGCAACATTGTATTGTTTTATTAATATTAAGTGGATACTTTTTAAAGCGTGAGGTGAAGAGGGAGTTATAAGTCTTTTAAATAGTGAAGTGGCTATTTAAAAAGTGGATATTTTGGATATTAAGGTGCATGCATGTATGATTTACGCTGAGAACAGAGGTAGATTTGGATCAGTGGATTTAAAGGCAGAGCGACGGACTGCTCAACATTCAACAAAAAAATTTTCATATCTTTGGTGATTCACTTGCAGAGACTAACTTGTAGAGATGGTGAATCCTCTAGCGGAGACCTACCTCAACGAAGCCAACAAGCTAGATGGCTCGAATTTCATTAACTAGAAATTCAAGATGCAGATGCTCATGGAGGGATATGGTGTCTAGAACATTGCGAAGGGAACTGAAATGAAACCTGATGCGGCTGTCGGTGCGACAACAACATAGATCCAAGATTGGGAGAAGCACGAAAACAAGGCAAAGGTATTGTTGCACATGTCTGTTAAAGATAGCATAATTCCACATATTAGAGAAGCTACAACTTCTGCTGCAACATGGAAAACACTTAAAGAATTATATGAAACTAGCAACACAAATCGCATTTTGTTCCTGAAAACTAAATTGCTAGGCATTAAGATGGATAGAAATGAATCTGTTAGTTCAATTTTGGGTTGCACTAAAGAGGTGAAAGACAAGCTAGTAAATATAGGGGAAACTGTTTCCAACACTCATCTAGTGACTATTACCTTAAATGGTATGCTAGAAGATTATCATATGTTCATAACAGGTCTTGCAACAAGGGAGAAACCTCCTACGTTTGAAGAACTGATAGGTATTTTGCTACAAGAGGAAGAGAAGCGCGCGAATCTGAAGCCTCCGAGTAAAGATTTGGCACTGTGGTCAAATAATAGATGTACGAGAGGAAGATCAGGAGTAAGAGGCAGAGGAGGCAGTTCATGGCAGAGAGGCGGTTCATGGCAGAGAAGACAATCTCCAAATCAAGGTATGCAATCTGACATAAATGAGTCAAAGGGTTGTTTTTATTGTAGTCGACCTGAACATATTGTTAAAGACTGTCATAAGAAGAAAAGTGATGAGGCTAGGAATAAACCTAGAACGCATTCAGGTCATTATGCAGAAAAATCTTCAAATCAAGATCTCAGATTATTTATTGCTAGTGATGATATTGATGAACCCCCCAATTTTGACTCACGGGATCTTAGGTTGTTTGTGTCTAACGCTTATTTATCTGCTGAAACAGATGATTCTGATGCCTGGTTTGTGGATTCTGGAGCATTAGTACATATGACCTGTAATAAAAATTGGTCTGCATATTTTAAAGAAACACAGAATGGTGCCAGCATATATCTTGGAGATGATCGCGCTCATCAAATCAAGGGATATGGAGACATTCATATGACATTGCCGAATGGTACTGTTCATCACATTCACAATGTGGTGTATGTGCCAGGAATAAAGAAAAATTTGATCTCTGTGTCCACCATTACATATCAAAACTTGAAGGCTGAATTCTTAAAAAATTATTGCATAGTGAAGGATCTGTTGGACCACTTCCAAACTGTTGCAACGAGAGTAAAAGCAAGAGTCCTATACAAACTTGATGTTACTAGCAAAGCACATCATGAACTGACTTCTGCCACTATGCCAACAGATATTCTTTGGCATCAAAGGTATGGACACATCAATCATCATGATTTATTGTTATTACAGAAAAAGAATATGGTTGAAGGACTTCCCATGTTAAAGAATCAGAAGGTTGCTTGTGATGGATGTGCATTAGGAAAGATGCACAAAGATGAATTCCCCTCTAATCCTGATAAGAAAAATATATATGTGTTAGATCTTGTGCATACTGATGTTTGTGGGCCTATGCAGACTAGGTATTTAGGAGGTGCATTTTACTTTCTGTTAATTATTGATGATTGCACGAGATACACATGGTTTTACTTCCTTAGATGAAAAAGTGATGTTTTCGATTACTTTAAGGAATTCAGAACCATGGTGGAAA
>JZKD02S2027277.1:0-25686 GCA_000966675.3 Picea glauca
AAATGAATTATGTTTCGTGGAGTTATCCGCAATAATTGTGTTTCTACAATCATAAATATTGTTAAATACAATGTTTCAAAAAATTTACCCAAATTACTTAATATTGGGCACAATTCATAGTTGGGTTTGTCATTATTGTGTTTCTCATGAATCCCACTATAATTCTAATAGAAAAATATTTCAACGTAGTAAAAGCTAACAAATACATAACATTCATATATATTGGATTTCTATATTAGAATTGCTAACTAGTAATTATAAAATTTTTCATTAATTAATTTTTGTCTAGAAGTAGATATTATAAAAACATTAAAAGTAAATTAGAAGTAGATATTATAAAAATATTAAAAGTATTATCAAACACCACAAAATATTGGAAAATCATAAGATCTTATTAACCATATAAAACACTATCATACCGAAAAAAAATATTTGTAAAAAGTACTAATTACATTATATAGGTTTCAAGTTTTTGACAACATATATCACATTATTGACACCATTAAGGTGTAGTGAGCAAATCCACAATTAATATAAGAAGTATGTGTCATTCACATCATCACAATTATAACCATTTGTAATTACATAGTTCTATTCATCATTAAAAATATGTTTTTATTTATAATCATCTATAATCACTGTGTTTCCATCATTATAAGCACCCTTAAAGATCTCCCAAAATTTAGTTAAAGGTTTGATATATATATATATATTTGGATTCACAAGGATTAGTTGAACCACACAAAATTGAAACTGAATCTTAAGAAGACAAATAACTTCACACAACAAAAGGAAATTATTTGGGCAGCATATACCAGAGGTAGGGGGCCCTGACTTCCTTGGCATACACTGCCAAGAAAGACTATAATGGAAATTTCTTGATCTGCAACAAGTTCTTTTATTCCATAATTATCCTCCTCATTAAAATGATTTCATAATTATTCTTCCTTAACATATCCTCCCCCAATTACATTGATCCTCCTTACATTTATACACATGGATTACATTTTAAAGGAGGAAAACAGTTGCAACAAGATGAGACTAGATCCCAAATACATGGTTCCAAAACCGTCACAAACTTGATTAAGGAAATGGAGGTTACTTAATGGTTGTTGGATATGTTTGAATAGCATGGAAGCACATAAAAATAATATTTGACAAAACCATATTCCCAAATTCGTCCATGAAATGCATAACTATAGGAATTCAGGCCACTACAATTTTTCCTGGAAAACATATCTTAAAGATCCACCCATATCTCCCAAAATGTTTCTTATTTTTGATATCTTCCCCCATGTCACCCAATTGGGGGAATTTTGCACAAAAACCACATCTTCAATTTTTCAATTCGTCTTCATCTGATTAGAAATATCATGGAAAAACTGCTTCTAGAAACAAGTCGCTATAGAATTCCAGTAGTGCTACAGTAACATGAAGATGCTTGTTCCAATAGTCACATAAATTGCAATTTCGGTAGTAAACTGTTGAACTCAAGTAAGTTAGGAGACCACAAAGTCTATTCTAAATAAACATCAAAACATGGGGAAATGAGAATTTAATGATTAATTGTCTTATGAAACTCAGATGTGGCAAAGGATTATAAAATGGACATATACAAAAATATAAGTGACAAATAGGTGAATACTGAAGCATAATTTAAGTGGAAAGTGGACTAAATGGTCATTGAAAACACGTCAATTATGAGACTTAACATCTCCCCCACACTCAAGTCATTGCATGTCCTCATGCAACAAAGCTTGTGGATGAATGTTGCATACTTGGAATGTATAGTCCCTTAGTTTCAAACTTAGTGAACATTGCATCAAAGTATGAGATGTATAAGAAGTATAGAGATTGAAATTTTTATTAGAGAGCTTCAACGATTAATGATATAAGTCACCAAGTTAAATGTGTACTTAGAAATATAGATTGTAAGTACCTAATTACCCTTTTCTTTTACCTTTGTTCTGTCTTGGTTTTTTTTGATATGATGTAGGTATGTTGATTCTAATGAAGAGGGATGAATCTGACTACATACTGAAGAGAAATATGTTGGACACCAACTAAAAGAGCTCCATGATGTAATTTCCATGTTGATACCTTTCTGAACAATATCCATGTTTCCATTTATGTCTTGGAGAGACAGAAGTGGCTGAATCAACAAATCTGCTACCGAATGTCATTAAAATTCTCCTGCAACTACAAAATTTCTCGAAATGAAATACTACTGGAACATGGACATGAACTAGAAGATATGGGAATGATTGCTGCAAGAATTCCAAGCACATGTAATGAAGAGGATGGCGCATTCTTATTACTTAGGATGCCGAGCTATAATTAAAACTGATCCAATCAACTATATGCAACATTTATTTATTTATCTATTAACTATCCTACCCTACTTGAAAAAGGAACCCCTTCCTCAAGTGTAGGAGTATCTCCAATGAAGCCACGTGGGAAACAAAATCACGAATAAAATCATATCCAAATATGAAAAATGTACCTCAATGAATGTCCAAATATGAGGAACCAACCGCTGTGATTGATATGGTGCTAAGAAGTGTTGAAGGATGAAGGAATACTGAGGACTGATGGACTTCTGGAACCATACTTCAATGTAGTCACTTCTCCCTTGGTTATCTTGTTTATTAGCACTAGGTTGGATGTCCTCCCTTTTCATGGCATGCAGATCTTCTGATAATTGCCGATCAACCTTCGGATCTGATGTTAGTCATGATAGAAATTCCTTAATCTCTGGTTCTAATGTCTTCTCTTGATCAAATGATTTACATGGATCTTTGGTCCCTTCTAAGTATTCTTAATGATGTTTCTCTTGGAATTTTGTCTCTTCGAACACTTCCTAGTGTGCATATATATTCTTGACTGTTGTCAATATCTTATGGATTTGATGATATGTTATTTTGTTTTATTTACATAGATAGGTGCTATTGACTATGTCCTCCCGAGTGTGTAGGAATTTGGGCATTGAGGATGCAGAGGCATCGATGAAACTCCTTGGACTCCAGATCGAGTTAGGGAGTGGAATGTTGGGTTTGAATGTTGTTGATGTGACATATGTACATATGATTAGATGTTATGATGATTGATTATTATTGCTGACATGATTTGTTGATGGATGCAGGCTGACGATAGCTTGTCGACCAGACTCACATTTGGAGTAGAGGGGTCACACACGAAAACTAAAGACATCGAGGGAGAGGTGTGGTAGCAGTCCTTCCACAACCTACTAGCACTCCACCGTGGCTCGAACTGTAGGTTAACGATTACCTAGTTCGAGAAGACCCACGATGTCATGATGGCAGACTGTGACAGTCGCTCACGATGATTCTAAGGGGTGTGCAATAAGGCAGGGGCCTTATTCCTTAGAGGCCCTTAGTCTCCCACAAGATCACCTGGTGGAGTATTGACTCCATGGGTTTGACTTCTACCAAATTTAGTCAAGAGGCGAGTGGCACCCTTGGAGCACGTGGTGCGTTCTGAAGGGCATGCCGCGCAAAGAAAACAGAAAGAGGCGAGTGGCACCCTTGGAGCACGTGGTGCGTCTTAAAGGGCACGTCGCATATAGAAAACAGAAAGAGGCGAGTGGCACACTTGGAGCGCGTAGTGCGTCTTGAAGGGCATAACGCGATTTTCACGGATTAATAAACCTAGTGCCGAAAAAACTATGCCTCCTTAGGACCTGGTCGGCTTTAAAATAAATGATGGTATGAGTAAAAAAATTAATAACTAAAAGTTCCCTTAAAATTGTCTCCCAACCTAGTGAAAATTAAAACCTAGGTCTAAGTAGAACATGTGGTCAAAAAAATAAAAAATAAATAACATGTAACAAGAAGGGGGGGGGGTAAGAAATTCAAACTTATTTATTAAAGTCAAAATTATAATGGAGGATTAAATTTATTAAAAGGGAAAATGGTTGTTTTATCTACTAAATTGATTTTTAGTTAAAAAGGAAAAAGGGGGAAACTTAAAAGAAAAAGGAAACTTAAAAGGAAAAAGAAACTTAAAGAAAAAGGGAAACTTAAAGAAGAAGGGAAACTTAAAGAAAAAGATGAATGTCTAACTTAGTAAGGAATCTAGCCTTTGGAACTTTTTATTTATGAACTCAACTAGGAATTAAGTAAGGCGTAAGTCATTTAAAGAATTGTAAGGGAATAATGGGACAACGAGGAGCATTTTTAGGAACACTTTTAGGTGGGTGATGGAAATATGAATATTTAATTAATTAATAAAATTGATTTTCTGGTGCAACTAGGGGATGGGCGACATGTGTACGGGGAGGTTTTTCTAATTAAATTAATGAAAAAGAAATCTAATGAGAATTTTGAGAAACTAATTACTTAAAAACTCTATAAAAAGGATGGTAGAGGAGGAGTATGGACCACATCTGGCTTGCGTAATGTTACATTGCTGAAATTTTATCTTGACTAAACTTTCTCTTGTGGGAGTTGGGATACCCAGCTTGGGTAACGAGTGGTAGCTCGACCTTGCAAGGGGAGCTGGGTGCTAGCATTCTCTGGTATTGTGTGTGTGGCCCCTTTGCGGCTCGAGGGGCTCAGGGGGAAGAAGAGTACCCCTAGCGTTGGTTGAGAGGTACCGATGAGGTCACATTGGTTGGAAAGGGGAGCTGGATGGAGCGTGTGCGAAACAACGACTTCAGAGCATTCAAAATTGGCTAAGGTACGCCTGTTAAAGTTGTTACTTGAAATGAAATTTAAATTTACACTTGTTTATTTTACTGTACTCAGATGACGTTTTCATTGCCATGAGCCCTCATTGCACATGTATTCCTACGGTAATTGTAACCCCCTTGTTATTGATTCAATCAGTAAGAACCCTTGCTATACATAATATCCTTTATTTCTGAGTTACTGTCTATTTGCGTGTGGCCAGAATGAGCCGGGACTCAAAACCTTGCCTGCGTTTTCTTTATTCCTTGATTGCGCTTTTATTTCTTTATTTTCTTCTCCATGGAGAAGATTTGGATGCAAATTTGTGTTTTTATCCTTTGTTCTGTGATCCTTTAAGTTATTAGTCCATGCCTGAGTAGTCGGCCAAGAGCCAAATCGTCTGTCTTCACTCCGGTGTTTAAAAATTAGATTCAAATGCCCTGCTTTTATGTTCACAGATAATAAGTGTAGGATCATTCCTCTGCCCAACATTTATTTGCAGCGATATCCTCTACATTTTACCTTGAGTTGTAATCTCATCACCCTCTATTTTTACTTGAGTTTTGACCACGCGTTTACACCTTGTTTTAACCCTCACTTTACCCAACGTTTCCACTTCATTTCTTTGCGTTTGAATGATAAATCCCAATGTTTTGAATGGTAAAATCTCTTCATTTTTGAATGATAAACCCCATCATTTTGGAATGGTAAAATATTTGCGTTTTTTAATGATATGTTGGTGAATTTATGTGTCTACGAATTTACATATGGTTGCGAATTTATATATATATGCGAATTTATACATATGTCTGTGTTTTTTTTTAATGATAAAACACAACGAATTTATACATGCTCTAACCACAGGGAATCTAGATAGTGAATTTTCCCAACAAAGGTAGTGCCCCTCGACATTTTTCTTGGTGTTCTACCCAACGATTTTGCCCTGTGTTTACACAACCATTCCCCCAGTTTTTAGACAACGATTTCGCCCAGTGTTTATGCAACCATTCACCCAGTTTTTAGATAATGATTTTCAATGGATACAATAACATTTATTGGTAGACAACAATATGGATTGTTTGACAACGATTTTCAATAGATACAATAACAGTTATTAATAGACAACAATGTGGATCGTTGACATCGAATTTATTAAAAGATAGTGATAATATTGTTAGACTTGACATCATTGATATGCACCGATTTATTAACAAATGAAGTCTTAGCATGGTATCCATATGTGCTGCTAACTTAAGCTAATCTGGATTCACTTTCTTTTCTTTTTAAATTGGCAGGGTAAGGATCTGTTGATTGTCGATTCCTTATTAATAGTTATCATATTGTTAACAGACAATGACTTATCGATTCTTATTAATAGATAACACATTGTTGATAGACAACGACTTATCAATAGGCAACACATTTATTTGGTTAGATAGCATATTTGTTAGATAGCGATTTGTTAGACATAGATATTTTTTTAGATAGAGATGTATTTGTTAGATAAAGATATAGCAAGGCTTGATATCTGAACAATATAAGAATACTCTCATGTTTCTTCAAGTTTTATTTTGACCAAAACTGTCTCTAAAACAAAATTTCACTTGAAAATCAAGATTGAGGAAAATTTTTCTAATAAATTGATTGCGCATGCTTCATCAAATTTATCGACATTCGAGCTCCTTAGTAGTAATTTAATTGAATGTAGGACTTAACAATTTTAAAAAGATATTGTTGCAATAATGGTCATGATACTTACTGCAATTAGATTAATTGTTTTTATATGTCAATGGTTATATATATGTCTTATGACTTATGCAAACAATAGATTAATTATTTTTTTATATAGCAATGGTTTAATTATCAGTCTTACATATCAGTCTTTAAACTTCTGCCACAACAGATTAAATGTTGCAATGGTAATATATTAATGGATTAATTGCATTGGTAAAAGATTACTTGATTAATTTCAATGATAATAGTTCACTCATTTGCACTTAGACATAATGATTAACAGTTGATTAGTTACTATGTGCCTTGTGCCTTAAGTCTAATTGTAAATGGTGGTTGGTCATAGTTGTTTCACCACACATGTTGCCTTGTAGGAAACAAGAAATCCTTCGGTTAGTAGCGCAATTTAATTTTGAGTGATGTCATCTTGCGTCTTGGCAACTTGTTGCTTGGGTATAGTCTTCGTGTATTTATTAACAAATGATTCGGTCTCCTAGCATGAGGGATTTAGCTTGGGTTAAAGGTCTAGACATGTTATGTTGCACCATGGTTACTGTCACACCTATCACCTTGTGACGACATGATTCCTGATGAAGGGATCATTGCGCGCCCTGATGGATAGATGTGAATGATAACATGGCCGGAGTCTTGTGCTTCCCGATGTGGGCGTATAGTTCATTGTAATTGATGTTGGTACTTGGTTCTGTAATGCCTTAATGCGATTGGTTTTGTGCACCGTAGAGGTTTCTAGTTACTAGTCATCGAAGCTGATGTATCGAGTTGTTGATGTTGTCCTTTAGCTTGTAGGCGTTGTCTTACTTGTGTCGGGAGGGTAGCCATTTTTATACGTCTATTGATTATCGCATGTTTCGTCCAGTTGCATGATGTGCTAGTATGCCGGGTCGTTGTTGTCTGTTGCCTGAATGCGTAAGTTGTGTTCGTCGTCAAGTTGTGTTGATTAATTGTTGTTATTGATTGCCTTCCTACTTAAAAATAAATAAAAAATTCACCTGCTTTGCGTCGCATGTAGTCGTAATGACAGGGGTCGTTACACTTGCTGGTTGATAATCCCTATCTTTCACATGGATTAGTGCATGGGGTTGTTACTGTTAAAAAAGTACAAAGAAAATTCGAGGCAAATCATGCACTCAGACTCTCATGATACAAAGGCCATGTTGTCACTAAGACCCTATTGACATGAGAAGTGAATAAAACTGAAAAATCTATTCACTTCAAGACTAACTCCTTAAGCACTTCTCCAACAATGACACCAAAATGTGGGGTGAATTATATGGCAATAATTCGATACATTAATTATAAATCTGGGTTTGTAAACTTACAAAGTGCCAGGCACAATATATGGAGAGATAATATCAAAGTGTCTAACACACCATTTTCTAATGAACTATGAAGCAAAACTAACATAATTAATTGCTCATTTAACAATGAATATTCTAAGGTAGTATTGAAGGTTGAATATAGATCCTTATATTCAATAGTACTCCATTAGATTTACTCTATGAGTTAGATACATAACCTTCAATTGAAACTATAAACAATAAAATTGACAAACTTAATGCGTGTGGACAAGATATCTATCATGATCATTTGTTGACCAACGAAGGATTGGTGACCATCAATTGCATCAATCTCCATCTCTGACAATTATTTATCTAGAGAATCACCAGCTAAACTGATGAAAATAAATCATGAAAATCCTTTTCTTGCAAGGATCAGTTGAACCACACAACATAATTGAAACCACAACTTAAGAAAACAAATAAACTCACATAGCAAAAGAAAATTATTTGGGCAAGATATACCAGAGGGAGCCCCCCTTGCCTCCCTTGGCATATACTTCCAAGAACGACTATATGGAAATCTCTTGATCTACAACAAGTTCTTTTATTCCAGAATTCTCCTCCTCATTACAATGATTACACAGTGATTTTTCCACAGCCTATCCTCCCCTAATTACATTTATCCTCCTAACATTTATACATATGGATTACATTTCAAAGGAGGAAAATAGTTACAACAAGATGAGACCAGATCCCAAATACATGGATCTACAACCTGTTGAACACTCAACACACCCTAAAAAGCCTATGTCGAATTTTACTTTTTGGGTACCACTTGATCTTTTGCACTGACTAGTTCGACTTCATTATGAAAAATGTTGCCTTTGCTTATCATTTTTTGACTCTCATTAATTATTCCAAAGTTTGCTTGAATCTATGAAAACTCATGAATTAAAAAAAGACTTAACGCTTAAATAAGGAATCGATAGCCAAAACACTCCCCCTCGACACACTCAAGGATTCAACATTGGAAGGAATTAAAGGATGAAGGAAAATCACTTGAAAAACCGCAGTCACCGGGTGCCTATCTTCATCGGCATCAATAAAATGAAGTTTTCTTTCGTGACAAACATCACACAAGGACATCGCCAACAACCAATCCACTTCGAAGTCGGTAAAAGGCGAAGAGAGTAAATGTTAACGAAGAAAGAAATGATATCGTCGATGGCCGATACTCGACATGCTTAGCGAAACAGAGGAGACCAAACCCACCCTAACTAGAAAAAAAATGACGGTGCTAATGGAAGCGGTGCAAGCAATTCGAAAGATCACAGAGATCCCGTAAGTATCAAACAACCAGGTTTAGCAAGCTTTATAGGTATGTACCAATCTAGATTCTTCACGTTTACACTTTATATGTTTATTTTACCAAGTGTTTTTCTATATGCAGTCTCTAAACAATTTTAATTTCGATTATAGGAAAGAGACCAGATCCCAAATACATGGATCTACAACCTGTTGAACACTCAACACACCCTAAAAATCCTATGTCGAATTTTACTTTTTGGGTACCACTTGATCTTTTGCACTGACTAGTTCGACTTCATTATGAAAAATGTTGCCTTTGCTTATCATTTTTTGACTCTCATTAATTATTCCAAAGTTTGCTTGAATCTATGAAAACTCATGAATTAAAAAAAGACTTAACGCTTAAATAAGGAATCGATAGCCAAAACACTCCCCCTCGACACACTCAAGGATTCAACATTGGAAGGAATTAAAGGATGAAGGAAAATCACTTGAAAAACCGCAGTCACCGGGTGCCTATCTTCATCGGCATCAATAAAATGAAGTTTTCTTTCGTGACAAACATCACACAAGGACATCGCCAACAACCAATCCACTTCGAAGTCGGTAAAAGGCGAAGAGAGTAAATGTTAACGAAGAAAGAAATGATATCGTCGATGGCTGATACTCGACATGCTTAGAGAAACAGAGGAGACCAAACCCACCCTAACTAGAAAAAAAATGACGGTGCTAATGGAAGCGGTGCAAGCAATTCGAAAGATCACAGAGATCCCGTAAGTATCAAACAAACAGGTTTAGAAAGCTTTACAGGTATGTACCAATCTAGATTCTTCACGTTTACACTTTATATGTTTATTTTACCAAGTGTTTTTCTATATGCAGTCTCTAAACAATTTTAATTTCGATTATAGGAAAGATGCCTCCGAGTATTAAACAAGAATGGATCGAGAGCCTCATCGGGAGATTCAAGAAAATGTTCAAGTACGAGAGAAGCTGAATCAAAATCAACAAGGCAGTGGAGGATATCAGGCTCCCTGAGTTTGGCACGCCCAAAGACTTCGATGACTTGCATGATGTAGTCAATTCACACATCGAGCAAGACTCAACATGGGCCGAAGAACTAGAAAAGGTGACAGACACAACGCCAAGTCAGGTGCGACAATTTATGGAACACCCAATCAAAGCTCGGGCTATGTTGCAACCATTAAGTGCCAGTCTGGTCAAGTATCTGGCACATGTGGTAGAGATCAGAAATATTTACGCAACCACGATGGAGCAACATATATTCCCATATGCCAATACTTGCGAGGAGCTGTTCATCCAGTGGTTGAAGTACGAGAAGAATCACCCCTTAAAATGATATCTTGAGACGACTCTTAAACAAATTGATAGGAGAGAATGCCACGTGGTGAATTTTGTTTTACTGATCTGCACTTTAGCAATTATTTTCAGTTAATTTTATGTTATAAATAAGAGCATCGACCAATTAGTTAAGGGTCGATGATCATTGCAAGAAAATCTCTTTTTTGGTTTTGTTAAGAATTATTTTGGAGTTGCCTTTAATTGAGAAGTCCTTCTAAACCAGAGACACGTTCATGTTTTCATCAAATGCATGTATGATTGGAGGTGGAGAAGAACTATTTCCTATTTCGTCTCATGAATGGATGCATAACGAGTAAGAGCTATTAAATCTATTGATAAGTTATCTGATGCAATGTTTTACAGTTCTTTCTTTAATGATGGAAAATGAATCTTTCTGTTATTATGTGATTGATGATTATAGTTGAGAAAATTATTTTTCTTACCGTTGTTTATCACATGCATGTTTTCTTATGATAACTCGTATCTCAGTTATTAATTGGAATATTCACATGGTTAATGTATTAGTACTAGGCATGTGGTATACAATCATTGTCTACATGCTAGGGTGTAAGGGTTATCCCAAACCCAACCTCTTCTCTAGCAGTTTAAGTTTGTTCCCATTTGTTGCCTAGTTGGTTTATACCGACTTTCCATCTTAGACCAATCACACCAAAAGAAAAATACAAAAAGAGAACGTTCGAACCGAATGAGAGGCCTTCACAAGAAAATGTAAAGCCCATCGATTAATTGGATGGATCGCAAGATCTGGAGAACCATTCCACTATTAAATGCTACAGAGTCTAATTAGGCCTCGGTGGTGGGTTTGGTTCCTACTATTGAACTAAAGGGATTTAGGACCCATCAACAGAATTGGCACCAGAAGGAGGGCCTGAAGAATGAATGGCTGAATACATAGTCCATATAATATTTCAGACAACCTGTATATTCAAAACAACCCACATGCATAGCTAGTCATTCCCAAGACAACCCACACACACAGAGTACTCCTGAAACGAGTAACTCACCCCAACTAGAGGAAGAACACTTATTCCATGACATACATTACACTCTTCCTCATGAGGAATTAATTCAATTTAGAAGAATCACTAGAGCCTATGCCCGATAGATTGGTGCACTGTTCTTATCTCTGATACTTCCTCGAAGAAAAAAAAAAATCAGAATAGTGGTCGACACCCCTGACCAGGTTTTTGTGCACACAGTAGAAGACATAATAGACTTCACAATCACCAAAATCAAACACCCTCTAAATCTAATCCCTGAAACAACAGCCGATGATGTCTTTGAGCCAGACGTTTTTCGAAAGAGGAGGGGTTTAACTCAGTATCCGAAGATATGGAAGACAATGATAACCATGATGAAGAAAGGGGAAACCTACCACAAAACAATCAACCTTGGTTGGCCAGAGACGCTTTGGCCATCCCAGGGCGAGTCCATAACCTTCCCCGACATCTAGAGAAGTTACTTCCTAGGTTTGATCCTGAGACCTCGGGATTGCCTGAAGATCATATCAAGAAATTCATAATGGTTATCAGACTGATGAATGTCCAGTATGAAGACATGTTTTGTAGGATTTCCCCTGAAACTTTCGAGAATTTGACTTCCACATGGTATTTTAACTTACCTATAGGATCCATAACTAGTTGGACAAAGTTTCAAAAGGATTTTCTGGATAAATTTGTAGAAGAAACTACTACAGGAGCTTTGATGGATGAATTGTTTGCTGCCACCATGAGTTCAAAGGAAAGGATCAAAGACTTTAATCAAAGATTTACCACTATATTAAACAAGTTCCATCCCAAAGCTAAACCTACTAAGGAGTTCCAAATTGAAGTATACACTAATGCTCTCCCAACATCTATTTCCATGTTTGTGAAGAGGGCTGCCAAACTAACCCTAGCTGAGAATTTTGAAGAAGCCAAAATGATTGAATTCCAAATGAAAGGATGCAAAGAAAGTCAGGTCTCCTTAGTCAAGAAATAAGCTCAACCCCGTCCCCAGAGAGGGATATTTCTCACCAGACCCCCAGGGAAACAAGCATAACAAGCTCCTGAAAGGGGAAGTGGGAACATAGAGGACCTGCAACACATGATTAAGAAGTTATCCAATGAAATCATAGACATGAAAATAAGTGTCGGGGAGGGAAACCAAGGCCAAATGCCCTATAAACCTTTATTTAAAAGGAACCCACCGTTCAAAGCAATTGAACCTCCCCCAACTAACTTAAATATCGAGTTGGGAAATGTAGTATCTGATTCTTTTTGTACTTATCACCAGGAAAACCACTCTGAAAGAGACTTCCCTCAATGGGTGCATGCCATGAATTTGATGGCTAATAGGTTTTTGGACGAGTTCTCCCTGACCGAACAACCAAGTGGTTTAGTTATGAATGTTGCTGATCAGGAAGAGATTGATCCACCAGAAGATACAACCATGATGATATGGGATCCTGACCTAATCATGCCTTCCGATGACTTATTTGAGTCTCAAGAACCACCCACAGAGGTCTCGGTGGTGCAAACACGAAGTAGAGGTCAATCCGTCTCAAATGACCTTACTACTACCCAAACGTCGGGGGGAAGATCAACTCCTGATCGCCCAAATTCACCTTTTTCTCCCCGTAAGAACTCTATAAGCATCCATACCCAAGAATCACCCAAACTGGATTACAACGTAGTTGAATATTTGAAGAAGTTGAAGGCTAATATATCAGTTATGGAAATATGTAGAATCCCTTAGAAAAAAGACTTTCCACTACAAGCTTTGAAATCGATAGAAAACACTACAACAAGCAATGATCAGGAGATAAATCTAACTCCCACAGATCTAGTAAATAAACCAACTGTAAACGCATGCTCGGAAGATAAGAAGGGAAAACCTTTTGTCCCATCATTCCTTTTAACGTTTGAAGTTTTCAACATGAACCTCCACAATTATTTGGTTGATTTAGGGGCATATTCCAATGTTATGCCCTTGTCTATTTGCAAAAAATTAAATGTCGTTCCTCTAAAAAGTGATAAACATGTAATACAACTAGACAAAATCCAGATCAAAGTCATGGGAAAACTCAAAGATGTAATGATCAAGATAACGACTCATCCTAAGTTTGTACAAGTGATTGGCATCATTGTGATAGACATCCCATAAGATTATGGGTTACTGCTAAGCCGATATTGGTCTGAGAAGTTAAACAGATACTTTAGTATAGATTGGGCACACCTTTGGCTACCGTTGAAGGGATACAAAAATATGATCAGAATTGATAGGGAATAGTATTTGAAACATACTGTCACTAACCTAGAAACCCTAAATGAACCCTCATCGACAAATTTTCCTGTGCTAGGCAATTACTCCTGCGATTCCTGCTTTGGGAACTTCTCCCCTCTTTCATTTGATGTTCCTCTCACTCAGAAATCCAAAATGATTTTTCAAGAGGAGTTGCCAACAACGACGGAAGAAACCCTCTTCTGCCAAGAACCCGTGTTAGAAATCACAAAACTAGCAGGAGGAAAAGAGGAATGTAATAGGGAAGGGGAAGCCGACACATGTTGCCCACAAGTTTGGACCCTATATTTTGATGGATCTAAATCACAAGAAGGGTCAGGGGCTGGGTGTATTCTCATTCATCCTAAAGGTAAATGACATTTTGTTGGCACAGGCACAGAACCAGGGTTCAACGCTACAACAATGCACCAACAAAACCCTAACTACCGGCCCTTTCGGCAACACCTGCGAAGTAGATGGATTCTCAACTGAGGTAGAGGCAGGGGTGGTTGCAGGACTCAAATGTATGCAACCTTAATTGGGACACATATATGTGATTCTAACACTTAATAGAGCACTCAACAGTTAACATTCATCAATATCTAGTATTATTTACAGTGCAGTTAAACCCTAATTACAGAGTATCACAGTATTCATTCAGATCTAAGGTACTTAAGCACTAAGCATACGTACATAAGTCAGATCTAACATCCATCCATATTATTGAGCACTAAGCATCAACAAATCATTCATCTTTATTAAAGCACTAAGAAAATAAACACATAAACACATCAATACATTGCACAAATCATAGCAACACAGGATGTATGTGGTTCACCCCCACCCCGGGGCTATGTCCACCAACTCTTCTCTTCTTTATTATCTTTGTTCAAGCTTCGTCTTGTGCTCCGCCTTTGACAGTCTGTTGAAGTCCCAAAATTAGGTCAAACATGACCAAGAATCCTCAAAACTTTGTCAAGGGCCAACATGCCCCCAACACTCACCTGTGACTCGTCCCGAGTCACTCTGATCTGACTAGGTCTACTTCAAAAGCCTTGAACTTGGCTCAATCTGCTTCAACTTGTTGCTGTACCACGACCTCCACTTCAGTGAACTCTTGTATGACTGCTTCGTTGACAGGTCCCTCTAGGCGTTGTTCAGCTGTAGTGATGACTTTCTCCAGTTCCGCTCCTCGACCTTCAATTTCTGTGAACAATTGGTAAGCCTCATCCTGTATAGGTTGGATCCTTTGAGTTACTTCCATAACTCTACTCTGAATAGTGTGGACCTGCTGCTGGGCAGTGCGCTGCTCTTGGGATCGCTTCATTATTTCCACAACTGACAGGGGCTTCAACTGTGCCTGTATTGTCTCTGCTTGCTGCTTCGCTTCCTGTAGCCGTGAGTCCAGTGCCTTCAATTATGGATTCTCAGTGAGTCGCTCATATGTCTGGGCACTGCGATCACTCAGTTGCTTGCATTCCATGGCAAGGACTTTGATTCTTTCAACTACGCTTCAAACAATTTCTTCTCTTTGATCCCTTACATCCTATGGGGTGTCGGGTATGGTGCAGAGCTCTAAGTATTCTATTCATTGTTGGATAGATTCTATGATCCAGAATTGGATCGAGATCCAAAAAAGGCTAAAACATGAAAGTTCTCAGAATCGGATGAAACCAATTCCATTGCGACTGCCTCGTCGCACTGATTCCGACCATATATTTACTTTCTCAAATGGACGTTGTATGCGAGACTTACCATACTTTGTCTGCTTTCCCAAACAACTAAAAAGTCAACAATCAAACTGGAAAAAGTCAATGCTGACGTTAGCATGACATCACCATGTTGACATCAACATAATGACATGTGGTAGCTCGACAGCAGGGTGACTGGGCAGTGACAGGGATCAATGCAGTGTGGATAAGTGGCACATTGTGGACTAGTCCAACGTTGACATGTGGCACTTCATGGACCAATGAAAGGGTGCCATGTGGCCCAGACATGGGCTGCCACGTGGCATCCCCTCAATGATTGACTGGAATTTTTTTTTGCAACTCATGAGGTTCGACCACATGACCTTTTGGTAGAGCAGAGCTTTGGGAATGGACCAACCACCAATGCGCCAAAGTATTTCTTGTTATATAAAACCACATTAAATTAAATTAAAGTGTATCTATTTGTATTGGAGGGCAGAAAGGGGCTGGGGCTAAGCCCCATCCCACGTTTTATTTGTGCATATAACCACAAGGCATAAGGGTGTAGGGCCATGTACCATCCACAAAAAAGGGCGCCATAAGTTTAACCACCAACCACGATTTTATCCCATGTGCATATGATTCGAGCTATGATGTTTAGGCCAACGCGTAGAGTAGGGGACTCGGTCCCATTATTTCTTGCCACATGACCCATTTTTTTGGGAAAGGGGCCAGCGCACAGCCCTTTGGGCTAGTGCTTGTCCACCTATTTATCCATATGACCTTATTTGAAGGGGCGTGCGCCAATAAGAGGGGGATAAGCCCTATAATTAACATAAAGTGGGTTTTATAATATGGTTTTTGGGATTGTTATTTGATTTTGGCCTGTAATAGTAGATTTTTCCCATTATTGGGGATATTGGGCCTTTTTGGAGGCCAGATTTTGGGAGGAAGTTGGGGATGGATAACCAACTTCAGATCTATAAAAACCAGGCCTGTTTGAGGCCATGAGGACAGTCAGAGTAGAGTTATGCTGAAGCAAAGCCAAGTCAAAGCCATTTTTATGTAGGGAAGCCATTGAGAAGGAGACCTTTGCGAACCATTTCCGGGAGCTACACTCAGTTTTTTTCAGTGCTGTCAGTTGTGTTGGATTTATGAGGTCGAGAAGAAAACAATGAGACCTGTATGAGATCCATTTGATGTACTTTTAAAGCATTGAATAATTAATAAAGAAGCCTCCCCCACTGAGACAAAGGCCCCAAGACGTAGGGAATTTTGTGTCGAACTCCGTTATCACTTCTCTTGTTATGGTTTTCTATTCTTATTACTTCAGTTCAGATCTGCATTTTTTATTATGGCTGTGATATATTCTCTCATCTTCATCCTCTTTGATTAGCTTCTTGAATGGTTAATAATCACATGCAATTAATAACTCAACCACAATCATTAAAAGATCATTTCAGATCAAGTGGTATCAGAGCTAGTTGACATTTGGATTTGAGTTTTTCATGTTAACCAGGGAAAAGATACAGCATGGTGAAGGCGAGCTTGTTGCAGAGAATCCATTAATTCAATTGAGAAAGAGAGCTTCTCACAACGAGAATATGGCATCAGAAGAGGGACTTTCTCTTGATGAGAAATAGTTTCAAAAAACTTTCATTGCTATGTCAGAGATGGTGAAAGTTTTGTACGAGGATTACTTGGAACGAAAAAGACCAAATCTGGGTGAATCTTCAAAGGGAAAAAGTGAAGAGGAAGAGGATCCTCCTCAGATTCCTCCTTCACCTCCATCATCACCTCCTTCTTCTCCTTCTTCTTCAAGTTCAAGTTCTAAATCTAATGCATATAAACATGTTCATAAACATAAGAATGAAATGCCATTATTAAAACTTGATGTTAAATTTGAGTTACCCATATATGATGGTGAAGTTAATGCAAAGAGACTTGACAATTGGGTTAGGCAGATGGAGGTTTACTGCAGTGTGCAATAGATCAAGGATGAGGCCACACAAATCAAGTTGACATCTTTGAGACTTGCAGGTACAACTCTCATCTGGTGGCAAAGCAAGTTGCAAAACGAAACACAACAAGTGGGTAATGTATTTCCATCACGGCAAAGCTTCATTTATGCACTTAGGAAACAATTCTATCCTTTTGGTTATAAAGAAAAAGCATTAATTGAATGGAAATATTTAAAACTAAGAATATGACAAACAATGCAAGAGTATACAGATGGCTTTCAAAAAATGGCATTGATGTTAGATATCCATTTACATACATAGAAAACCCTTATGAAGTATATAGGAGGTTTACCTGCACATATTAGAAACATTGTATTCATGTTTGGACCCACTAACCTTGATGAGGTTTTTGTTCAAGTGACATACATTGAAGTAGGGAAAGCAGGTGTATCAGGGGAATCATCGTCTTCAAGGAAACATGACAAGAGGAAATGGCTTGGAAAGAATTCAAATGCAGTGGCAAGAAAGGATGAGAAGCCCTCTTGCAAGCATTGCAAGAAAGAGGGACATGATGAGGACAAATGTTGGCAATTGTATCCTGAGAAGAGGCCAAAGTGGTTCAAGGAAAAGAAGGGAAGGAAAACAGTGGCAATGACAACAAGACCCATAGACTTGGGATCAGATTTAGGTGACGAATCTAAGGTCTCATTGGTTGGTATGACGGATAAACTTGGTGAAGGCATTGATTGTAGAATTAAATTGTTTCATATAAGGACCATCATGTGACACACTAAGATAGACACATTAATCGATAGTGGATCCCAAGCTAATCTAATCTCAGAAGAATTGGTTAAGCAGTTGGGGTTAAAAACACAAGTACATCATAAGCCTTACACACTTAAATGGATAAGCAATCATCATCAAATGCACATAACAAAGCAGTGCACAATCAAATTTGCAATTTCATCTAAGTATGTGGACGAGGTAACATGTGATGTAGTGTCGTTAAGTGAATGTGGAATGGTCTTAGGTAGTCCATACTTATATGATCGTAAGTCAATCTTCTACAGGACAAAGAATCAATATCAATTAACCGAAGTAGGTCAAGATTATATGGTTCATGCTCATCATGTTAAGGAAAATAAAACACTTCAAACAATGGAAGAATTAAAGAAGGCAGTGCAAGCAAGCAACAAACCAATAATTGTTTCAAATGAAGTAATAGATTTTAAGCAAGAACATGAAATGATTGTTGAATGGAAAATCAATCATAGGTTGCTTCAAGATAAGCTCATGTCGTGCAAATATTACAAGTATATCACCTCATTTGCAATCATGTTTTTGATGCTATCGTTAGTAATTTTGTCTACATGGATGATAGTTGCTTCAGTGAAATGTGACAGAGTTCAAATGGCTAACAATATGCTGTCAGTTGTCATGATTGTGTTACAATTGATCTTGATGAGACAGGTGCACATAACAGAGTTCAGAGACAGAGGACAAGCCAGGTGGCCTATCCCAAGTTTGTTGACTGGTCAATAACCTTTTGGGGACCAAAAGGTCCTTTAGTGGGGAGGTGTGATCCAAAATTGGATCCAGGAGGCTTCCAGGTCCAAAAAGGATAAAAAATGAAAGTTCTCAAAATTAGATGAAACCAATTCCATTGTGATTGCCTCGTCGCGCTGATTCTGTCCGTATATTTACTTTCTCAAATAGACGTTGTATGCGAGAGTTATCATGCTCTGACCACTTTTCCAAACAACTAAAAAGTCAACAGTCAAACTGGAAAAAGTCAATGCTGACGTTAGCATGACATCACCATGCTGAAATCAACATAATGACATGTGGTAGCTTGGCAGCAGGGTGACTGGGCAGTGACAGGGATCAATGCAGTGTGGAAAAGTGGCACATTGTGGACTAGTCCAACATTGACATGTGGCACTTCATGGACCAATGAAAGGGTGCCACATGGCATCCCCTCAATGACTGATTGGGAAAAAGTTTTGAAGCTCATGAGGTTCGACCACATGACCTTTTGGTAGAGTAGAGCTTTGGGAATGGACCAACCACCAATGTGCCAAAATATTTCTTGTTATATAAGACCACATTTAATTAAATTAAAGTGTATCTATTTGTATTGGAGGGCAGAAAGGGGTTGGGGCTAGGGCTAGGGCTAAGCCCCAACCCATGTTTTATTTTTGCATATAACCATAAGGCATAAGGGCGTGGGGCCATGTACCATCCACAAAAAAGGGCGCCATAAGTTTAACCACCAACCATGGTTTTATCCCATGCGCATATGAATTGGGCTATGATGTTTAGGCCAACGCGAAGAGTAGGGGACTCGATCCCATTATTTCTTGCCACATGACCTAGTTTTTGGGAAAGGGGCCAGCGCACAACCCTTTGGACTGGCGCTTGGCCACCTATTTATCCATATGAACTTATTTGAAGGGGCACACACCAATTAGAGGGGGATAATCCCTATAATTAACATAAATTGGGTTTTATAATATGGTTTTTGGGATTTTTATTTGATTTTGGCTTGTAATAGTGGATTTTTCCCATTATTGGGGGATATTGGGTCTTTTTGGAGGCTAGATTTTGGGAGGAAGTTGGGGATGGATAACCAAATTTAGATCTATAAAAACTAGGCCTGTTTGAGGCCATGAGGATAGTTAGAGAAGAGTTATGCTGAAGCAAAGCCAAGTCAAAGCCATTTTTATGCAGAGAAGCTGTTGAGAAGGAGACCTTTCCGGGCCATTTCTGGGAGCTACACTCAGTCTTTTTCAGTGCCATCAGTTGTGTTGGATTTCTGAGGTCAAGTAGAACACAATGAGACTAGTATGAGATCCATTTGATGTACTTTTTCTGTACTTTGAAAGCACTGAAGAATTAATAAAGAAGCCTCCCCCACTGAGACAAAGGTCCGGAGACATAGGCAATTTTGTGTAGAACTCCATTATCACTTCTCTTGTTATGTTTTGTTGTTCTTATTGCTTTAGTTCAGATCTTCATTTTGTATTATGGCTGTGATATATTCTCTCATCTTCATCCTCTTTCATTAGCTTCTTGAATGGTTAATAATCACATGCAATTAATAACTCAACCGCAGTCATTAAAATATCTTTTTGGATGATTCTACAAGCTGCTCTAATTTATGCGTGACTCGATATTCTACCTATGGTTCTAATCCTGTCATAGAGTGGAGAGCTCCATTGAATTCTTCTTTCACTTCGAGTTTCTCTATGAGCACCTGTTCTTTTTCTTGTTGCATCTGTGCTTTCTCTTCTTCAAACTTTGCCTGGAGAGCAACCTTCTTCTGTTATGCAATTCATCGTTGTTATATGAGTACTCCTTGCACTTGCTTTAAGGCCTAGGTGGTTTGTTCTATTTCTTCTTGGGTGCAACGAAGGCGAGCTTCGACCGCATCAACTAGTCATCAGAGTTGGGCTGGCTCATCTCCCAACTTTGGTTCTCCTGATGGCAGGGACACAGTGGACACTACACGACTGGGATGAAGTGCCTACTGCACCCCTCGGAGGTCGACCTTAATTCTGTCGTACATTTCCTCTTTCTTAGCTTCTTGTTTCTCCATAATTTCCAACGAAGCGTCGTTTAGGGCTGCTATGATGAAGTCAAAATCATCGGTAGTTAGCATAGTCTTCATCTTGGTCACCGTGGCTCTGGATTTCTTTCGGGAATAAGGTTTCAGGGGAGAAACCTTCCTCTTCTTCAGGGGATCAACCTCGTCTCTGGGCGGTGTTACTTCGCCTTTCTTCTTTTTAGCTCCTTTTCCATCTATCTCTTCTAGTTAATCATCACCCCCTCGGTTAGGTGATATTGAAGCAGTCTTGCCTGAGGTACTGCTTAAGTCTTGGAACTCTTCAATATTCTTCCTTCTGCTGGTGCCGGGTGTGTTCTGTTCTTTGTGGGTGACCTTCAGGATGTCCAGTTCAGGGTCAGACATCTCTGCAGGGTCAATGAGGATAAAGAGGTCTACGGACCAGTCCTTAGTGATCTCCTCAAGGTCCTATTCCATGAGTTTGTAGTATGACTGAAGCTTCTCCTTATGTTTATCGACATGTGTTGTAATGTACATGAAGTACCGATCTGTGCAGAACTTCATTAGGGGTCGAAACCTCTGTAGTGTGTTCAGAGTCATGGAAGGTTCAACTTCGATGGCTCTCTTCAGCTGAAGGTAATATGTGTGAAAAACATCATTCGACTGCCACTGTTCGTTCATATCACTTGAGTACCAGAGTGTGGTGAACTTTGTGGCAAGCAACTCGAACAATTCGATATCCGGGAAGGTCACACCTTCCGGCATCTCCCAGGAAACAAAGGAGATGAGGATCATGAGCTAGCTAAAGTGAAACTCATAGCCCTGATCCTATGCTTCGCAATAGTCTAGTTCCAACTAATTAACTAGGTACTTCACCCAGTTCATTTGTAGACCTTCCACGCACTTCCCTACAAGGTCAATGACAAATCCTGTGACCTGCGTGGATCAGTTCTTCCTTACTAACTTTTTGACTATTAACCGGTAGGCTAGGTGCACTACGCCATTTTGGATGGAGGCTACCTTGTAGCCTCGCGTCCCCTTTTCAACATCGCCGTATGTATCCTTGATCTTCTGTACTAGTGCATGATCTGTGGCTTTTCCTGGATATAAATCCTGTGGGTTGGGTCCTTGCATACTTAATCCGGTGATCCTTGTTGATATTATGGTAGCTTCAGGAGATGAACCTCCATTATGACCTTTGACAAAGTTAGAATGTTATGGAAGAAAGAAAAGAAATGAACGTAACCCTAGAAGATATGTCGACTGAAAGAGATAATTAATATGAATTAATTAGTACCCAGAATGAGAAGTCAGCCCAGGCAGTCTGCCATGATTACTATAAATACAGGGTGCCAGTCTCTCATTTGACACACTTCTTATAATTACAACAAGTCACTTGTGCACACTGCAGTCTGGCAGTCTTGTGCGCAAGTACTGGAGAAGGTGCTGTGCCAATTTTGGGTTGGACTCTCTGATCAGCTTTGGTTACTTCTTGCTTGGTGCATTAGCCTTGTTTGGCTATTGGATTTCTACCAGGATTCTTCTCTCTGTCAAGGTCAAGGTGTTTGGAGGGTGGCTTCGACCTATGGTTGGGTGATAATAGTGATATTGTGCATGGTAAAACGAGCACATTCTAACAGGTTATGGGCCCACACCTCCTTCATTCATTCTAACTGTTGGAAGGAAGCATATCGATTAGGATATTAAGCTCACTGAAGAACTACCACTAGGGTTACTAGCTGGAGAAACTTCCAAGACACTAACGCTAGGGTTACTAGTAGGATCAGTTGTAGAAACCCTAAAACCCAGATCCAACACCTTGTTATGGAGCATCTCACTCAAGGAGAATTTATTGAAGTGCGCCCTAGTTCAACGCACCTCTTGGCACTCTCAGAAGATAGAAACATTGAAGTTTTGTATCAAGGCATGACCAGTCACCAGTCAACTGAAGTGATGACTGAAAAGATTAGTCTTCTACACTACTCAACACTCACATAAACGATTGAAGATGACATGTGGATAATTGATAGTGGAGCTTCGAGGCATATGTCAGGAGATCAAGCCAGACTCTCAAATCTAAATGAGAAGAATACATCATACAAGGTAGAGCTTGGAGACAAAAGCACTTACCTAGTGGAAGGATTTGAACAAGCCTCCATCAAGTTGAAAACATGTAACAATGTTCATTTAAGCAATGTTTTATATGTACCTGGTTTAGAAAAGAATCTTGTATCCATATCTTTCCTAGAAGACAAAGGAAACATAATAGCTTTCGTAGATGGAAAAGTGTTATCTTGGCATAAAGACTCTAGCATAGAGAATGCTAGGGTTATTGGAACCCATGAAGGAAATCTATATAGACTACTAGAACAAAATGAAGAATCTCTTGTACATAATGAAGTCAATCCCAATGAACTTTGGCACGGAAGGTACGCTCATATTAACTATCAAGCATTACCTTTTCTCAAAAATATGGTTGAAGGAATACCAGAATTGCAGTCTACACATGAAGGAATTTGCAAAGGATGTGCTCTTGTAAAGAATGTCAAGAAACCATTTCCAAGCAACAACAATAGATCTAAGGAGATTCTAGATCTAATACACTCAGATGTTTGCGGTCCGATGCTAGTCAAATCTCTAGGAGGTTCTCTTTACTACGTAATCTTCATAGATGATTATTCAAGAAATACTTGGTTATATCTTCTGAAGACAAAGGATGAAGTATTCAACAAGTTTCAAGAATTCAAAGCAGAGATAGAGAACCTCACGAACAAGAAAATCAAGACCTTAAGAACATATAATGAGGAGAATACACATCAAAGGAATTTGTTGCATTCTTTAAATTAGCAGGGATTAGGAGGGAGCTGACTGTTCCTCATAACCCTCAACAAAATGGTGTAGCAAAAAGAAAGAACATATCTATTGAAGAAACCATGAAGGCACTACTAAACAATCAAGGTTTATCCATGTTCTTATGGGGAGAAGCAACCATGAAAATAATATATGTCCAGAACAGAAGTCCTCACTGCATACTGAAGGACATGACTCCAAAAGAAGCCTTCTCAGGTAAGAAACCTAATGTGGAAAACCTAAAAATATTTGGATGTCCTATTTACTCCCACATTCCCAAGGACAAAAGGAATAAATTAGAACCCTCGTGAAAGAAATGCATATTCGTGGGATATAGAAAATCATCCAAGGCTTATAGAATCTATATTCCTGAACAACATAAGATTGAAGTCAGCAGAGATGTGACCTTCAATGAAAAGATAACTTTCAATAAATCCATAGAAGAAACTATAGAAGAAGAAGAGTATGAAGATCTTATTGAAGAAAGCACAGAAAACTAGAATGACGAAAAGGAACAACTCGATCATCTGGTGCAACCATGTGAGACCATTGATATGGACATCATACCTAAGACCAAGAAATGACCATCTTGGCTTGAAGCCACCTTACAAGAAGAAGAAAGACTCAAGGCCCAAGATGGGACATTCAGAAAAAGTAAGAAGCCTAAAATATTCTCAAGCTATGCAACATGTATGACAAATCTTCTAGATGAAGAACCTACCACGTTTGAAGAAGAAATTCGAAAGAAACAATGGAAAGAAGCTATGATGGAAGAACACCAATCCATCATGAAAAATGATGTATGGGAAATTGTGCCTAGACCTAAAGAAAAATCAGTGGTAACTTCAAAATGGGTATATAAGATCAAACATGCAGCAGATGGAAGCGTGGATAAATATAAAGCAAGGTTCTTAGCTAGAGGGTTCTCCGAGAAGGAGGGATAAGACTATGATGAAACATTTTCTCCAGTTGCTAGATATACTTCCATTAGAGCTATCATATCTCTTGCCGCTTCCATGGGATGGAGTTTACATCAGATGGATGTAAAAACAACTTTCCTCAATGGAGAAATCGAAGAAGAAGTATATATTGAACAACCTCAAGGGTTTGAGGTACATTCCAGAGACACTCATGTTTGTAGACTAAAGAAATCCTTATATGGACTCAAGCAAGCTCCAAGAGCTTGGTATTCCAGAATAAACAACTATCTAATGAGACTTGGTTTCTCCAAAATTCATGTAGATCCAAACCTTTACTACAAAGTCGTGAACAATGCACCTGTGATTCTACTACTATATATTGACGATCTATTCCTAACAGGTGAAGATTCTCTCATCATCCAATGCAAAAGGGAACTAGCTTCTGAGTTTGATATGAAATATCTTGGTCTCATGCATTATTACTGTAAGTTTTAAACCTGCGAAGTAAAGCAATGCATATAGATTCTTAAGCAAGACACAAATTAATCAATGGCTCATACACAGAGTACACAAAGATTTTATATCAGAAACCCTCAACCGGGAAAACCTTTCTTATTTTCATTATATCGAATTTCACTATTCACCATACAATATATACAATGTTTTTAGGTATTTCGTAGATACCAAAACCCTAGTCACTTAATCCGAGATTAATTTACAAATCTGCTAAAAATAGCAAAATCTGCTAAAAATAGAAAAATCCGCTAAAAATAGCAAAAACCGTAGTTGTCGTATCTGACGCACCCACACACACACATGAAAAGAATATAACACATATACCCAAAATTCTCCCACTTGTTGTTTTCTTTGCATCCAGGGGTCCAGGGGATTATATAGTCAACAATCCAGGGTAGCAATGCCCATTGTTTCTCTACACCAGGAGAACTTTTCTGTGCTCACATACTTTGTCAATGAATCTGCAACATTCTTCAAAGTGTCAACCTTTTCCAGCAACACCTTCTTTTCC
>JZKD02S2027288.1:0-43951 GCA_000966675.3 Picea glauca
AATTTCAACAAGTAAATAAAAAAATAAAAACGATAAAGCTAATTCAAAATAAATCTAATTCAAAATAGGGGTGAGCGCCATCATAAATCTAGTCCATGTCTTTGACTCAAGTCTGGTTAATTTAATAATTGCCTTGAACTTTGAAAAGCATAAAGCTTTCTCAATCTGAATTCAAGTGTAGATTTATTTATTATTTTTAAGATTTTTTTTATCCATTTCTTTTTAAAAATTTCTTAAATTTTTATTTATGGAAGAAGCACCTAAAACAACAGGACGATTTATTTTTTCTCGAATTAACAAATTATGAAAGGTGTCATTTTTCTTTTTCTCGAAACTGATATTTCATGAAATTTGAAAGCCACATGGAAGGTGTCATTTCCTTTTTCTCGAAACTCACTTTTTTAAGAGTGAAATACAGTCCCAAAACATCTACTCTGTCAAATACGGTCAAAACATTTACAAACTCTGTCTTCATGAAAGTTCAGATTTTGTTAACTGCATCATGCCTCATGCTTATAATTATGTAATTTTAAGATTTCATTTTTAATAAGTAATATTTTCAATTTCCATATAGTTAAGGGATAAAAATAGATAAGTAGGTTGAGTTGACTTCGTTTTATTTGGTAAAAAGTTTATAAAATAGATCCTACCGATGTAAACCCTAAATGTTACCTCTCGGTCACTAGTTTTGCTAAATCCTAGTGTGGCAAAGGTGAATGTATAATAGCACTTTATATTTTGGGTTCGCTGTACACTGATAATGGTATAAAAACAACACCGTCAATTTTATTTATGGACTAGAGAATATTGGTTCCCGATTCATGCAGAAGTTGCTTTAGCACGTGGCCCGGTAGACTGATGAGATTTCCACCACATAGGGATCGATGCATGTTCTCCCATTATCAATTTATGTTGAAATCCTAAAGTTATTATTAGGACATAAATTTATAAACACTTACATTTATAAAACGAAAGTGAAAGACATAATTTTGAATACTAAGATTAGTAGGGTATATGTGTAATAATGTGGAACATATTTAAAGCTTTCTTTACAATGTTTTTAAAACTTTCCTTGATCTAGTATATTCATTTAAAAAGAATGATAAAGGTTAAATTTTGTTTAAATTAGCAATGATAAGGATTATACATTAAAACTTTCCTTAACGTAGTATATTCATTTAAAAAGAATGATAAAGGTTAGATTTTGTTTAAATTAGCCATGATAAGGATTATATTTTTGTTTAAATTGCATCTTTTTATAGAATACTCTAAAAATCATCCAAATAACAAATTTGTATAACCAAAAAAATCGTGCTAATAACACTAAAATCTTTGATCAAGGAAATCACAAATCCATGCATTTGATTCAATGGAACTCGAACAGATACTGGAAACATAAAACTAGTGCCTTAGGCCAACTTAGACAAAGACTAGTGTTTCCCAATAAGTTGCAAAATTGTTCTTTACCTTTATATCATTGTTTCATGAGCTATGTTTCTTATTTTTTGGTGGAGGTATTTTTTTATTTAAATTTTAGCTATGTTGGATTGTCTAGGCGTATATATGTTGTTGCAAGTGGTATATACATTGTCCCAACATATATATCCACATCATTGAATGTTGTGCAACAAGTTGATTATTGTTCGCCCCAGTCAAAACATTTACTTCCCTTTATGTTAGTCATAATGGATAGGCCTCATTGCATATGTAAGAAATGCATATGTAAGAAGTGCATATGTATGCAGATACCAGAAATAGTGCCTGTGTAGTTTTTTTTAACTTACAACACCCCATCTAACGAAGAACGATAGCCCAGTACAAGACTGGGGATGTCGTCCTCTTGTTGGTTGCTGGTAGAACTACACAACCAGTGAGCAAAAAAAACGAAGACAGAGAGATGGGACGAGATGAATTCCAACCAAGAACAGAGAAAGGCTCGCCTACACTAAACAAACATCGAGAGACAAAGATCCCTAAGTCAAGTTTGGGCACGAACCGAAACCGAACTGCCCAGAAATGGACATAGGTCATTGATAAGATTTGCATTTATTCTTTTAATCTTATCTAGTTGTGAGGTATGTGCTTTTGAAAAAAGAAAGAGGATCAATAAACATAAAAACAATATGATATTATTACGCTACCATAATATACAAAGGAATAAAATTATTCAATTTTAGTGTATAAATATATTATTTATACAATCCTTCATAATCGACCACAAGTTGGAGTCTCTGTATAAAGTTAACTGAAAAAATCGTGATGATTGAATGTGATGTGAGAATGTGGAGGTAGTGGCTAGACCCTAGGCTTGATGAAAGAACCCAAGAGCTGGTTGAACACAAAGAGGCTGGTAAAAAAGAAGTTACCCAAAAACATACGGGAATATGTGCTTCTTACCATGGCGGCTTCGTGCATGCAGTTCATGGATGGCTTATGTTAACTAACGGTTTCTGGGACATCGACTTTATCTGTCCTATAATGCCTTATGTTAACTGATGGCTTCTTGTTTTTTTGGGAACCAATAATAGTCCATCATTCCCTACTGGTCATTGCCAGTCATAACTGGACTGGTATGTATAAAGTTAACTAAAATCATTTGTTAAAAACTATTTTTTTTTTACATTTGATTTGAAGTACGAGACTAAGCACACAAATATTCTTTATATTTTTTTTCATATGCCACTCACTTACTGATTTGAAATACAAAACTAAATTCACAAATATAACAAAGAGGCAGGGACTAGCTGTTTTGCAACTATTTCCCTTGTTTGTATAATGATCACACAACTATCCACGTTGATATGACCGATCATCAGTTAATTAAGGGAGGGGGGGGGTGGATTGTTCCCCATTTTTCTCCAATTTCCCTTATTTGAATGAAGCTGCTAGCTTGGCCTAGGTGTCTACAATATCATTTAAATACCTCTGGATGTGGTAGAAGGAGATGTACTCTAATTCTTGAGCAAGTGTTTTGATTCGGGTCACAATGTTTTTTAATTGATACCCCCTAGCTTTGAGTTGAAATTATGGCTCGGGTTATGAGCAAAGAATCTCTTAACACCATCAAATATTTAATCCCTTGCATTTTGGTCAAGTGTAGGCCACACCATCTTGAATAAGCCTCGCTAAATTGTTAACCCCCTGCATAATTTTCTAGTTCGTTCCCCCTAGGATCGAAGAGACTCCCACCCACTCTTGCCGCCCCTAAATTCCATTTCAATTTCAACATGTGCCATGAGAAAGAAATATAGAATGTGATGCTCTGGTGGCAATCTACTTAAGACTGACTAAAATTGTATGGATAGGTCAGGGACATTAACCCAAACTAGGGGGGGAGTCATGTTTCTTTTTTCCAGTTAAGAAGTCACAAGACCAATGGTTAAGGACCATGAGGTTGTTCTTGCATATACAAGGACTGAATTCATTATCTCCTTTATTGGGAATGGTCCTTGAACTAGAACAAGAAAAATCCCTTAGTCAAGATTCACGTGTGTGATGCCAACTATTTAACTTCGATACCTCATGGACCTAGTTTAAAATAATCTCTTTAGGTGGCACACTTCCAACAAAATAACCCAAAACATAACCTACCTAGAACGCATGATAAAGGCTAGCATACTCGAGATCAAAGAATATAATTAATAATATCAAGAGGAGAGTCATCACCTCACAGTACACCTTCAACACAAACTTTCGATGAGCCTTAGATGCCATCACTAGCCACAGGTTTAGGCTTGCCACTGTGAATTATTATGGAAAGGTCAGGGGAGGCCATTATGCCTCACCTTATGACAAAAAGTAATTGGATTGATAGACCAACCCAACTACATTCATTAGTGAAAAGATAGTACAAATGTACCACACATGGCCAAAGATCACAATCTTCAAGCCATACCTTAAAACCCTAACAAAACAAATATTATTCTCAAATATCTCATTAAAGATATGGAAGAAAAGAGAATAACTTCAAAATAGTGGGATAATTGTATCATTCTAGGTCAATAATATTTCCCAAAGGGGCAACAAACTTCCCATCACATCTGAGTTGGGATATTATGGCTATTTGAAAGATATAATGAAGTTAGACTTCAAATCCTTAAAAATGGTTCTCTTTATGGAAAAATGTTACATACTTTTGCTACAAGGATTTGAAATAATCTTTATTGAACATGATAATGGATTTATTGTGATTAATACAACTAAGCATAAGCTAAATACAAATTTGCATGCCCTTCCAAACCAATGTGACCAAGTCTTTGGATGATCATCCTTTTTTAGATACACTCTTAGGAAAAGACCTATAAAGTATGTACAAGAAGATATTGTAGGCAATAATTACCAAGAAGAGGGAGAGTAGGAGGAAGTTTCATATGAAGAAGGTGTCTAAGTAGTTGAACTCAAATGGAGAAAGATCGATCACTTCTCTAGGGTCATGTTGAAGAAGATGTTGAGATGCATTCCAATATAGATGACAATGTAGTTCTTGATGGCAATGATATTCCATGTACGCAACTTGTTGGGCCCTTGATTTGTACCATTTTCCCATCCATTTACCCTATTTTATCGATACTCTAAGTCAACTTTTACCCTCTTTTGACAATATATTTCATGTGTCTTCATGTTTTAACACAAGGTACAACATTTTTATGCATTACATTATTTAAGTAGTAATATAGGATGTTATGTGGTTTCTTACTTGATCTTGGGTTTACTAATGAGATTCCTTGGAAGCATATACTTGCAGGTTGATAAGAGGTTATGTTCATTCAAGGATTTGATGTTGTTACTCCTTTACAAGATCAAATGTTGTCCCTTTTCGATATGTTGCTACTTCTAGATGTTGTCAATTCTTGAACCACAATGTTTCCACTTCCACGATTTCGTTGATACTTGAGCATTTGGTCTTTGATCAATGCTCAAGTATAGGAACAGATAGATGCCAGCGTGGCAAGGACGAGTCATCAAAAGTGACATAAGCACCAACTGTGGTAACTACTTGTGGTTTTGATGATGTAACAAAATACTCTATTTTGTACATCGGTTATAACAATACGAATGCGCAACATATCTTGTGCTATGTATTGATCAAATCAAAAATTCTAATTATAAATATTGTTATATGGAGATGTATAAATAATAGGATCCCTCTCGGGTTGAGGGGGTGGAATGAGAAGAGAACAAAGTGTGTAGCAAGGTCTGGTGAACTCATTGTATCATCCTTTTTATAATATATGAGTATGTTGGTTCATGCCATCTGAGTATTCATTTGTGAGTTGTTTCAGCAGCTCTGATTAGTGAAGGAAGAGCCCTCTTCACTAATTAGGTGCTACAATTCTATTTATTCATTTAGTATATTATCATAGATTGTTTCACAATTTCAATTGTTGTAGTCATTTTTTTCATGTGAGTTGTTACTTGTTCCCGATCTTTGTTAATTCTGCGAGTTATTACTTTCTCTTGATTAGTGTTAATTGTATCGGTTGTTACTTGTAGAGTTTGATTGATTATTAGAAGGAATCAAGGATTTGTGTCATTATTGTTACTTTTGGTTGAAGTTTTGTTGAGGTTTGTGCATCATTGGATTTCTTCTGATAAATAGATTTTCTTTTTAATTATAGCAGGTGCATTCTCTTTAAAACCATCAGGAGTTTGTGGATTGATTAGAGGCTTTATTGGGTTGTTTACATTTAATTTCTTACCAACAAGAGTTGTGTGGATTTAGAGTGACTTCCTTTCGAATGCATGTTGTGTGAGTTAATTGTGATATTCTTTTTAGTCAAGGGTTGTTTGGATTGAGTGCACGGTCATTTAGAATCACTAGCATTATATAGGAAACTGAATCTTGCATAGAATTTTCACTTAGCCTTGAAATAAAAGACGACCCCTAGTTTGAAAATTAATGTGTGTGTTATTCAGTTGTCCTAAAAAGAAATTTATTTTGGCGCCCGTCGGGGAGGTTATAAGGGCGCAAGAGTACAACTTAGTGTTGGATTAGCTACATTATCTCTGGTACTAGTAGGGCTTGAGAAGTAAAGACAAAAGGTACGAACCTACACATATATCATCAACCCCTGGGTTATCCCTGATAGACTCTCATCCCACTTGCACCAGAGCATATAGATTGCATGGGTGATAAAGCATATAGGATTCATGAATAGAGGTATAAGAAGAGGAAGTCCCTTGAAAACTAATAAACCTGTAGGTAGAGGAGGTCAAGGACAAAAGGATCAAGGCAAAAGAACATATATATAGGAGATTATCTCAAAGGCAGAATCAAAATCTTGCAATGCTGCAAAAGTAGCATCTCATGTAAGCACCGATCATCAAAATCCCAAGAGTAATTATGTTGAGACAGTCGAAGTCGAGCTAAGAAAAGAATCATGGGCACAAGGAGAACCTCATGTAGTAGTAGAACTTGAGTTTCAAAATTTGGCAGAGAGATGTGGGTAAACAGGGGAATTTATACCAGATTATCAAGGTCCAATGCGTGGAGCAACCCCTGAAATTCCTATTTTAGACCAAGGAAGTGACGCCAAACCTTCAACACTTGCGATAAAGAAACATGCTTCACCTAAGAAAGTACCTCCTCACTTCAGAATCCCATAAGAGTATTGGAGGTTGTGGGAAAACATGGATGATACAACCTCTACAATTGAATTCCCTATTGTTAATACGCATGGAGGTGCGCCTATGAAGCCAATTTCTTTATCACCCCTTCCTAATTTTCATGGAATCACCACTAAAGATCCATATGCCTTCCTATTCAAATTTGATGTACTATGTTGGAGATACGACTATACCACTGATTTGTAGAAGCTGAAATTTTTCCCTGCCACCTTGAAGGGAGCAACCCTGAGATGGTTTATGGGTCTCAGTAGTGGTACTATAACCTCTTGGGATGACATGAAGAAAAAATTCATCGAGAAGTATCAAGAATACTGCATATCTCGAGATCTTAGGGAATAAATATTCAAAATGACACAAAAAGAGGACGAGAACCTGGAGGATTACGTAGAACGGTTCCAATATAATCTGCAGAGATCCTCACGCACTGCTTTGGGTGGTGACATCTTAAAAACAATTTTGATCCGAGGAATGTGAGATGAATGGTTGGATATGTTGAATCTAATGGGAAAAGGGGATAACTCTAAGGAAAGTTATGAGGCAATTTGTGATCTGTGCAGAAGATGTTCAAGGGGGATATCTAGAAGCAAACTGGGAATCAGGGAATTCCCCACCAGAGCCACAAAGTCAACAAATGGGGGAGTAACTCACATGGATATTGGGAATTTGTTGGAATATTTTAACACTGACATCCTCGGGATGCTATCTTCATAGTTGGATGTGTTTCAAGCTAAACAAAAACAATTGGAGGCCGAGAAAGCACTTGCCATTTTCTGTCTGAAATGTAGAACAAAACGCTCTTCAAGGGAATGTTCAATGAATGTTGTCGAAGTATGTAGAATTTGTGATCAAGATCATCCTATAGAATCATGTCCATCTTTACCTGGGATAAAGGTGGTCTACCGGGGAACCAATGAAGAAGTTGAACCAGCTTACTTTCTAGATTCAAGGAATCCATGGCAGGCATGACCTCCAGGTATGAATCAAGATCCTTCTACATTTGTCAATAATTGGAATAGTCAGTATAATCCTCAACAACCACAACTTTTCAATCCTCATTAGTAGAGCCCCCAAAAATTTCAATATCCCTCACTTTGGGTACAGTGGTCGACCCAACCAGTTCATAATTCCCCTTGGCCACTAAACTAGTGAAATCCCTCTTTCCCTATACAACAATTTCCATCACCCCAACCATAGTTTCATTTACCATTACCTCCACAATTTCCTATGCAACCACAGTTGCAACTTCTTATGAATGCGCCAATGAATACCTCAATGAATGTTCCTGTGATTTGACCTCAACTACATTTACAAGCTAATTTGAATCCAAACAATAAGATGGTTCAACAGGTTGAAACATCAACCTTCCCAACCTATAGTATTGGCCCTCTTGTATGTAACAATGTACACCTTAGGTCTGGGAGGTTAATTCTACCAAAAAAATCACCAATAATCACTAAACAGTTGGAGGACGAACCTCTATCTCCTGAAACAGAGCAACATGATGAAGGAAATGAAAACTCTACACATGTTGTAACTCTAGGAGTAACAACAACAACGCAACACACAATTGTTATTGGCCCAACTCACACTCAATCTATTACTCCTCCATATCCAGAAAGGTTGGTAATAGCTAAGATACCCCCACAACCTGAATTTAACCTATTGGGAGAACTCCAGAACTTGTGCATTAAAACCCCGTTGTTACAAGCAATATGGGATGTACCAATTTACACTAAGATTGTTCGGGAGTTGTGCCTTAATAAACCAGGAAGGAAACCCAATGAACCTCCCTCTATCTATGTGTTGGGAAAAATGTCTAACTTGATTATGGGTAGGGACACACCCCTCAAATATGATGACCCTGGGAATCCGACGATCACTGTTCAGATCCAAGAGAAAACTCTTTCCAATACATTAGTAGATCTGGGGGCAGTTATTAATATCATGACTAAAGAAACCTGGTAAATGTTAGGATCTGCAACCCTTAGACCAACCCCCACAGTCCTTGAATTGGTTGATTGATCCACCATTCAACCAAAAGGTATCCTAGAGGACGTTTTTATCTGAAGACCAATATGGATTGGTTCTCTCTCTTCGAACTCCAATAGTTTTGCATAGTTTGTTAATTAAACAAAATTTCCAAATTAAAAAAAAATTGTATTATACCTTACGTAGGAACTTATCTCTTTTCCTTTGCTATGCAACCATACACTATGACCGAAGGCTTCAATTTCAGTAGTTAACTCCTTCATCATATGACCATATGCTAAGAACCAAAGGCTTATGCGCAGGAGTACATGATCAATATGAGATATTGTTCTAGATCTCAGATCCTTTCTAGACCGTTGATTAAAACTCAATACAAATCGTTGGCCACCACTGGACCTGATGTTAGCCTGACGTATCTCAACGTTGGGAAATCAGGACTTTTTATTCCCTCCAAAACCTTCAAACCTCTAATGGCCATGGTCCACTGTGACGAGGGTCATCGATCTTTGGTTCCAAAGATTTAATCTCAACCATCCAATCTTATAAAGGGTTTCCTTTGTGGGCCATGCTAGAACTGTTTGTGGAACCATGCAGACGAATAAATGAATGCCACATATTTCGGGCCTCGAACTGTGGGGTCTCGGATGATCCGAAAAGATCTTTTAAATGACAATGGTTGAGTTATTTAGCATGTGTTAATTAACCATTTAGGAAGCTTAATGAAAGAGGAATAAGTATAGAAGAATCATAACATACATATGCACATATACATATATGAAATAAAGCATAAACAACAGCAAACCATAAACACCAATGTGATAACGGAGTTCGACAATCTCACCTACGTCTCTGGGCCTTTGTCTCAGTGGGTGGGGGTTTCTTATTTCTGTTCAAAGCTCAATAAGTACATCACAATAGTGCCAAAGGGTTACAAAACTGATCTAGTATTGTTCTACCAGATCTTAAGAATCCGACAGAAGAAATGACACTGAAATCAGATGACCGGAGCTCCCACAAATGGCCTGCAAAGGTGCGCTCCTCAACAACTTCCCTACATAAAAATGGATTTGGCTTGGAAAATCTTCAGCATAAACCTGCTCTGAATCTCTTCCTATGTCCTCAAAAAGGCCTGGTTTATATAGATATGAAGTTGGTAACCATCTCCCAACTTCCTCCCAAGATCTGGCCTAAAAAAGGGCCCAATATCCCCCCAAAAGGGCCAAAAATCTCCAAAAACAATTGAATAAATCAATTAAAAATCTTATGCTATAGTTAAAAAACCCACTTCAACACACAATTTGGGTGCATCCCCTTCAGAAAGGGCTCATGGTCATTTTAGGTGCCCCCACATGGCCAAGCGCTAAGCTAGGTGCGCTGGCCCCTCACTTCTCGACTCCCAGTTCTATGTAGTGTCCATATGGCCCTGTATAAAGCATCCACGCACCAAATGGTTGGATAAGCCCCCGATGGAAAATCCCATGGACTAGCACCCATGCTGAGGTCGACGGTTCAAACCTTACATAGTTCCAAATAATTTTTGCAATGAAACTAACCAATCCATGGGTGCCACGTGGCAACCCATGTCTGGGCCATGTGGCACCACCTCATTCGTCTAATTCTGATGCCACATGTCAAGCGTCGATTGGACCAACTATGCCACACATGTATTCCACGTCACTCTACCACTGTACCTGCCATTGGACCTTCTATGTAAGCATCGTATGAACGTGCCACATGTCACCCTTGTAGTGGTTACACATGTCACTCCATGATTGGTCCACCTGTATCTGCCCGACACGTCATCCATCTGTACGCCTAGTCAACCTGCCACGTCAGCTATACGAAACCTACCACATCATCGCCAACTGTTCTTTCCACGTCAGTTGTACGTTCGTACGACCTGAACAATCATCTTCCACGTGGCACTGTACGGACTGTACAGACTATACATTCATCATTTTCTGCCTGTTTGACAAAATGAAAAGATCGCCATATCTGGAGCATACGATGTCCATTTGAGCCCATTCAAGTTGCATTGGGTTCGTATCTATGAGGCCTATGCACACACCCATTTTGAAGCCATTCTGAGAACTTTGATTTTTAGGCCTTTCTGAGCCCCATCAAGCTCCTGGATCCAATTTTGGATCACACCTCCCCACTAAAGAAACTTTTGGTCCCCAAAAGGTTATTGACCAATCATCAAGCTTAGGATAGGCCACTCGACTTGTTCTTTTTCTTTGAACTATGTCATGTGCACCTGTCTCATCAAGATCAACTGTAACACAATCATGGCAATTGACAACATATTGTTAGCCATTTGAACCCTGTCACTTCTTACTGAAGCCACTATCATCCATGTAGAAAACATTACTAATGATAACATAAAAAATATGACTGCAAATGAGCTTATATGTTTGTAATATTTGCACGACCTTAGCTTGTCTTGAAGCAAAGTGTGATTGATTTTCCATTCTACAATCATCTCATGTTCTTGCTTAAGATCGATTATTTGATTTGAAACAATTATAGGTGTGTTGCTTGCTTGAGCTGTCTTCTTTAATTGTTCCATTGTTTGAAGAGTTTTATTTGCCTTTACATGATGAGCATGAACCACATATTCTTGACCTGCTTTGGTTAAATGATATTGATTCTTTTCCCTGTAGTATATTTCTTTACGATCATACAAGTATGGACTGCCTAAGACCATTCCACATTCACTTAGTGGCACCACATCACATATTACCTCGTCCACATACTTATATGAAATTGAAAATTTTAATGTTCATTGTTTGGTTATGTGCATTTGATGATTGTTGCTTATCCATTTAAGTGTGTAAGGCTTATGATGCATCTGTGTTTTTAACCCCAATTGCTTAACCAATTCCTCTGAAATTAAGTTAGATTGAGATCCACTATCTATCAATGTGTCAACCTTAGTGTGTCTCATGATGACCCTTAGGTGAAACAAGTTACTTCCACATTCAAATCCTTCACCAATTTTACTTGTCATACCAACCAATGAGACCTTAGATTCATCCCCTGAATCTGATCCTAAGTCTGTGGGTCATGTTGTCGCTGCAACTGTTTTCCTCCCTTTCTTTTCCTTGAACCACTTCAGTCTCTTCTCGGGATGCAATTGCCAACAACGGTCCTCATGATGCCCCTCTTTCTTGCAATGCTTGCAAGAGGGAGTCTCTTCCTTTCTTGCCACTGAATTTGACTTCTTGCCATTCCACTTCCTTTTGTCCTCTTTCCTAGAAGACGATTCCCCTGATACACCAACACTTGTTTTCCCTGCTTCAATGTATGTCACTTAAACATAAACCTCATCAAGATTAGTTGGTCCAAAGATGACTACAATGTTTCGAATATGTACATGTAAACCTCCTATATACTTCATAAGAGTTTCTTGGGTATGTAAAGGAATATCTAACATCAATGCCATTTTACGAAATACATCTGTGTATTCTTGCATTGTTTGTCCTTTTCTTAGTTTTAATGCTTGCCATTCAATTAATGCTTTCTCTTTATAACCCAAAGGATATAATTGTTTTCTAAGTGCAAAAGTAAAACTTTGCCATGATGAAAATACATTACCCACTTGTTGCGTGCCATTTTTCAACTTGCTTTTCCACCAGATGAGTGTTGTGCCTGCAAGTCTCAATGATGTCAATTTGATTTGTGTGGCCTCATCCTTGATCTGTTGCACACTATAACAAACCTCCATCTGTATGACCCAGTTTTCAAGTCTCTCTACATTAACTTCACCATCATACACTTGTAATTCAAATTTAACATCAAGTTTTAATAAAGGCATTTCATTCTTATGTTTATGGACATGCTTCTTTGCATTGGATTTATAACTTGAACTTGAAGAATAAGGAGAAGAAGGAGGTGACACTAGAGGTGAAGGAGGAATTTGAGGAGGATCGTCTCCTTATTCACCTTTTCCCTTTGAAGATTCACCCAGATTTGGTCTCTTCCGTTCCAAGTAATCCTCATACAAAACCTTCATCATCTCTGACATGGCGAAGAAATTTTTTCGAAACTCTTTCTCATCCTGAGAAAGTCCCTCTTTCGATGCCATCTTCTCACTTTGAGAAGTTCTCTTTCTCAATCCAATCAATGGATTCTCTTCCACAAGATCTCCTTCACCATGATGTATCTTTTCCCTGGTTAACATGAAAAACTCAAACCCAAATGTCAACTAGATCTGATACCACTTGATCTGAAAATATCTTTTAAATGACAATGGTTGAATTATTTAGCATGTGTTAATTAACCATTTAGGAATCTTAATGAAAGAGGAATAAGTATAGAAGAATCATAAAAAACATATGCACACACACACACACACACACACACACACACACATATATATGAAATAAAGCATAAACAAAAACAAACCATAAACACCAATGTGATAACGGAGTTCGACAATCTCGCCTACATCTTCGGGCCTTTGTCTCAGTGGGCGAGGCTTTCTTATTTTTGTTCAAATCTCAATAAGTAAATCAAAATAGTTCCAAAAGGTTACAAAACTGATCTAGTCTTGTTCTACCAGATCTATAGAACCCAACAGGAGAAACAACACTGAAATCAGATGGCCAGAGCTCCGAGAAATGGACCGCAAAGGTGCGTTCCTCAACAGATTCCCTGCATAAAAATGGCTTTGGCTTGGAAATTATTCAGAATAAACCTGCTTTGAATCTCCTCCTATGGCCTCAAGAAGGCCTAGTTTATATATATCTGAAGTTGGTAACCATCTCCCAACTTCCTCCCAAGACCTAGCCTAAAAAATGGTCCAATATCCCCCCAAAAGGGCCAAAAATCTCCAAAAACAACTGAATAAATCAATTAAAAATATTATACTATAGTTAAAAACCCCACTTCAACACAAAATTTGGGCACAACCCCTTTAGATCGGGCTCCTAGTCATATTAGGTGCCCCCACATGGCCAGGTGCTAAGCTGGACGCATTGGCCCCTCACTTCTTGGCTCCCTGTTCTATGTAGTGGCCATATGGCCCTGTATAAAGCACCCACACGCCAAATGGTTGGATAAACCCCTGATGGAAAATCCCATGGACTAACACCCATGATGAGATCTCTGGTTCAAACCTCACAGAGTTCCAAATAATTTTTGCAATGAAACTAACCAATCCATGGGTGCCACGTGGTAGCCCATGTTTGGGCCACGTGGCACCACCTCATTCGTTTAATTATGATGCCATGTGTCAAGCGTCGATTGGACTAGCTCTACCACACGTTCTTGGCACGTCACTCTGCCACTATACCTGCCACTAGACATGCCACATAAGAACCGTACGGATGTGCCACATGTCACCCTTGTAGTGGTGACATGTGTCACTTCCTGATTGGTCCACCTGTACCTACCCAACACGTCATCCATCCATACACCTAGTCAGCCTGCCACATCAGCTGTACGGACCCTGCCACATCATCGCCAACTGTGCCTGCCACGTTAGTTGTACGACCGTACGACTTGTACAGTCAACTGTCATGTGGAACTGTATGGACTGTACAGACTATACAGTCCTCATTTTTTTCTTGTTTGGAAAAATGAATAGATCACTATATAATCATACAACGTCCATTTGAGCCCGCTCAAGTTGCATTGGATTCATATCGAGGAGTCCTACTCACACATCCATTTTGAAGCCATTATGAGAACTTTGATTTTAGGCCTTTTTGAGCCCCATCAAGCTCCTGGATCCAATTCTGGATCATTGGACCTCCTTGTGTTAAACTTCTTGTACCTTGTTGATACGCATTGATTCTACATCGTCAATCTACCACTTCAATCAACGGTTAGATATTTCTCTTGTGGGTCCCCTTTTTATAACTCAACGATGTCATTTAAAACATGATCACCATCGATCCTATCATGATTGACGGTGGATTGTTATCCTCCTTATAATGCCTTTCCTTACCATTCCACTTATGCCACATGTATCGAACTGCAAGACTTCAGGATTTCAGGCCTATTCAAGCGACAAGAAAATGCCGATGTGCCAAAATTCCATGAACCACCGATCTAATCCTTTTGATTCGATCTTGGACGTCCACATCTCAAACCATACATACACAGGGGTTTATACAGGGTTTTGGTTTAGAATTGGAATTCATTTGAATGTGATCCTTTCGCCTGCATTCACAAAATGATTTGTCGTTGCTTCTTTAACACATATGAACTCAATCCAAAATATATATGAACACAAATTCACAACTGGGTTTTATTAGATCGATTGAAGGAATAAGAATACAACAGGAAGGCTCAATTCCTTCTTGATCATTTCACACTTCACACACTCACTCCGCACTCCTCTCACACACTCATACACCACTCTGGTATCGCCTTTCAAGATTTTAATACAATAAGGACCGGATCGATCCAATCCACACAGATAAGACCTATTATGATCCTAAAAGGTAGGATCTGATCCTAAAAGATTCATGATTTATCTAACTCTTCCACCTCCTATTACATTCATGGAAAAATTGTCTTCTTCTCGAACAACCTAGACTATTAAAAATAATTAAAATGAGGAAACCGACTTCCTCTCAGAAAGTTCCTACGACCTTAGAGGTCAATTATTAAATTGTTGTAGAATATGCTCATGCATCAGATTCCTAGGGAAGATAAGACTTGTTTTTGGGCTTGTTGTAGTAGTTCTTCAATACTTGTACCATACTTAGATATTTCTATTGTTGTCATCCACATGGCATATTCAAGTGGTTGTCCTTTCCACTTGATCAAGTACTGAAATTACTCTTTACCCCTTGGCTTCTTTACTACCTTTTGGTGCAAAATAGATTCAATATTATTCTACTATGCTATAGGTAGTTGTCTCTCCCAGTCAATGGTCTGAATGTTTTCACTGTTAGGTGCATCTGCGAAATTGCTTGTTGGTTCCTTGAAAGGGTATAAATCTAATACATTAAAGATTGGATAAATTCCAAGGTTACCTAGAAATTCTATTTCATAAGCATCTGAGGAAAATTTTCTTAACACTTTACATGGCCCAATCTTTTTAAGTTTTAATTTGTTATATTCCCCCCTAGGAAACCTTTCTCTTCTGAGGTGTTCCATGACCAAGTCTCCAACTTCAAAATCCATCTGTCTTCTCTTCAAATCTTCCTTCTATTTGTACTTGTTGTTGTTGTCTTGTACCTGCTGCTTGACCCTTTTCTGCAATTCTTGCATGCTTACTGCAAAATCTTCACTGTCAACACTTCTAATTTTTTTTCCTAGAATCCTTAACTCATAAATTACTCTAGGATGCATTCCATACAAAATCTGAAATGGACTTAATCCCGTGCTTCTATTAGGTGAATCATTATATGCAAGCTTAGCTTATGCAAGTACCTGATCCCACTATTTATGATTCTCACTTACCATACATCTGAAAATATATTCCAAACTTTTATTTACCACCTTTGTTTTCCCATCAGTTTGTGGGTGGTACGCTGAACTAAAGTTAAGATTGGTTCCTAAATTTTTCCACAAAGTTCTCCAAAAATTACCAACAAATTTTGTGTCTTTGTCAGAAACAATACTTTTTGGCAATCCATGCAACCGAACAACTTCTTTGAAAACAAATCTGCAATGCGAGTTGCATCCTTGGTATTCTTACAAGCTATAAAGTGTGTCATTTTCTATAATCTATCAACAATCACATCAATTGAATCATTACCTTACCAAGTTCTTGGAAATCCTAACACAAAGTCCATACTTACAGAGTCCCATGGTCGGTTTGAGATTGGCAATGGATGATACAATCCAATATTTTGTTTCCTTCCTTTCTCATACTGACAAACCCTACATCTTTTAACAAATTTCTTGACATTAGTCTGCATGCTAGGCCATAAATAAAATGTACTAAGATGAGCAAATGTTTTGTCCTATCCAAAATGTCCTGCTAATCCACCACTGTGCTTTTCCTTCAATAGGTTTTCCCTCATTGAACATCTTGGAATGCATAATTTATTTCCTTTAAACAATAAACCTTATTAAATCATATAATCTAACCATGGAGTTCTGCCTCTACTTACTGGATTTTCACAGACTGCATACGCATCTTTAAAATCTACATCATCTTTATACATCACTTTCAACTCATCAAATCCTACAACATTTATTTGAAACTCTTGTAAAATCAAACTGACTATGCTCAATGCATCTACTACCTTATTTTATGGCCCACTTATATGCTTAATAACAAAAGTGAAATTTTGCAAGAACTCAATCCATTTGACATGTCTTTGATTAATTTTGTTTGGTTACTAATATACTACAAGGCATGATTATCACTGTAAAGAAAAAATTCCTTTGGTATGAGGTAATGTCTTCACTTCTTTAGTGCTTGAATAATTGCATAAAACTCCTTGTCATATGGAATATATTGCTTCTTTGCTTCATTTAATTTCTCACTAGAATAAACAACTGGTTTCTTTTCCTGAATTAGAACAACTCCTATTGCAGTCACACTTGCATCACATTCAAATTGAAAGAGTTTTTTAAAATATGGCAGTGCTAAAATTGATTGTTCTATTATCTTCTTCTTTAATAATTTAAAACTTTTATCAGTTGCTTCTGTCCATTTAAATGGTTTTTTGGTTCCTTTAATGGTTTCTATAATTGGAGCACATATTCCACTAAAATTCCTGATGAATTTTCTATAAAATATTTCCAAGCCATGAAAACTTCTTACCTCAAAAACATTCTTTGGAGTAGGGCAATTTATTATAGCCTTTACCTTTTCTTGGTCCATCTTCAAGCCTTCTCCAGATATCACAAAGCCCAAATAAACCAATTATGTCTTCACAAAATTACACTTTTTCAAATTGATCTGTAGCTTCTCTTGTTATAGTTTATCTAAAACCAGCCTGAGGTGTCTCAAGTGTTCTTCCCTAGACTGGTTGTAGATTAGACTATCATCCAGATAAACTAAAAAAAATTACCAATAAATTCTTTAAGTACTTCATTCATCAATCTCATAAAAGTGTTATGGGCATTTGTGAGTCCAAAGGGCATTACCATCCATTCATGCAATCCATCATTTGTTTTAAATGTTGTTTTCCATTCATCTCCTTCTCTAATCCTGATATGATGATACCCACTTTTCAAATCCAATTTTGAAAAATATTTAGCACCACTTAAGCAATCCATCAAATTATCAATTCGGGGTAATGGAAATCTATACCTGATTGTAATTTTGTTTATCGCTCTGGAATCTGTGCACATTCTCCACCCTCCATCTTTCTTTGGGCTTAACATTGTAGGAACTGCACATGGGCTCAAACTTTCTCTGACCATACCTTTATCTAATAACTCTTGTACCTGATTTCTTATCTCCTCATTCTCCTGTGGGGTAATTTGATATGCTACTTTATTTGGAAGCTTAGCCCCTATAATCAAATCTATATGATGGCTGATACTTATCAATGTAGGTAATTCATTTAGTAAATCATCAACTACAATATCAACAAATTCATCTAACAAATATTTAACTTCTTCAAGAAGATCATTTAAATTTGTGTGATCCAAAATGGATCCAAAAAGGCCAAAAAATCAAAGTTCTCCGATTCAAACGAAACCAGCGCCATCACGTAGTTCTCATCGCGCCAATTCTGAAAGTATATTTGGTTTCAGAAATGGACATCGTATGGCGAAGATATCACGTTGTGAAGATTTCTCCAAACAACAAAAATGTCAAAGTTCAAAGTGAACAATCAAAGGTCATACTACTGACGTCTTCATGACACGTGGCAGCACCAGGACATGCCACATGGCAGTCATATTTGGCATTTTTAGCGGTTGATGTGGCAGACACGTGGACTGTACGGACACTGATGTGACAGTCCGTATGATGATGTGGAAAGTCTGGATAGTGACACGTGATAGGGTATGAACGTGATATGAAATACATGTGGTAGGCTACGGTTGTGACAAGTGGCAATACGATCCGAGGTGACAATGACTGTGCAGTCAATTGGGCAGCTGACTAGGTTGGTAAGAGCTAGTGGCAGGGTGACATGTGGCCCAATCCAGTGGTGCCACGTGGCACCTTGGGTTAGGCCAATAAGGGCTGAGTTAAAAGTTTTTTATCGCCTCTGTAGGATTCGAATTTGTAACCTCCAGGCTTGGGAACGACCTAATAATTGATGTTCTAACCAACATACCGCATTCGTTGCTTGTTAAAACATGTGACATAGAATCCTTTTGTTATCATGTTGAGCTGAGGATAAGGGTAAGCGCCCAGTCGATGGGGCTACCCCACTGACCAAGGTGTGTATGACCAGGAGTCAAGGACCAAGGGTTAAGTTCCAGGGGGTTACTCTAATTTAGCTTCGGGACATATGGCTTATCCACACGACCAAGAGTCGAGAATCATGGGCATGGGTGCTATTTGGATCTGGCGCTCGACCACATGAATTCCATATGACCAGGAGCGCGAAGGAAAGGGGCGCGTGCCCAATATTTTTTCTGGAAAGTGGGTTTTCCACTTTAGAAAATGTTTTTTTTTATGATTTTATGCCTTTTTAATGGGATTTTGCCCAGTTTTGGAGGATCTAGAGCCCAACTTAAGGCCAAATCTTGGGAGGAAGTTGGGATGTGACCCCCAACTCAAATTTTATTTAAACCAAACTTTTTTGCAGGTTCAGAACAACAAAATGATGAAGAATTTGTGAAATCCAGGCTATTTTTATGTAGGGAAGCTAGAAGAGTAGCTGAGCTTTGGAGGCCATTTATGGGAGTTCTACTCCACCTTTTTCAGTGTTGTCTCTTGCATCAAGTTCCTAAGACAAAGAAAAACACAACTGAGTCAATCAGAAACCTAAATGATGTAATTTTGTTATATACTTTGAGCATAGAATATTAATAAAGAAGCCTCCCCCACTGAGACAAAGGCTCGAAGACATAGGCAAATTTCTGAATTTCGTTATCAACTTCTGGTGTCTTAAATCTGCTTATGATTTGTTGTATTTACTTATTTATGTGTTGCAGATTCTATTATTAAGCTTCTTCTCCTTATTATTAAGTCTTAATTGGTAAAATTTTACACACAACATACTTAACCATAGTCATTTAAAAGATCATTTCGGATCAAGAGGTATCAGAGCAGGTTGACAGTTGGTTGTTTTTTAGTATGCATGATTACCAAGGAAAAGTTAAGGCATGGTGAAGGAGAGCTTGTAGAAAGAGATCATGATATTGGATCAAGAAAAAAGGACATCTCAAAGTGAGAAGATGGCATATGAAGAAGGACTTTCTCAACAAGAAAGATAGTTTCAAAGAACTTTCTTTTCCATGTCGGAGATGGTAAAAGTATTGTATGAAGATTACTTGGAACAAAAGAGACCTATTCAAGGGGAATACTCAAATAAAGGCAAAATTAAAGAGGGATAAGACCCTCTAAAATCTCCTCCTTCACCTCCTTCATCTCCATCTTCTTCTTCTTCAAGTACAAGTTTAAGTTCTACTTCTACTACTACTTCTGCAAGAAAACATTCTCATTCCCATAAACATAAGCCGGACATGCCATTACTTAAACTTGATGTGAAATTCGAGTTGCCCATGTATAATGGAGAAGTCAATGCTGAGAATCTTGATAACCGAGTCAAACAGATGGAGGTATATTGCAGTGTGCAACAAATCAATGATGAGGCAACCAAGATCAAATTGACATCGCTTCGTCTTGCAGGCACAAAACTCATTTGGTTGAAGAGTAAGTTGCAACATGGTATTCATAAAAAATTTAATGTATTTATATCATGGAAATATTTTATTTTTGCACTTAGAAAATAGTTCTATCCATTGGGGTATAAGGAGGAGGATTTAATTGAATGGAAAAGTCTTAAATTAAGAAAAGTATAATCGGTGCAAGAATACACAGATGAATTTCATAAGATAGTTTTGATGCTAAATATTCTATTACATGCACACGAAACTTTGATGAAGTATATAGGAGGCTTGCCTGCTCATATTCGTAATACCGTGTTTATGTTTGGACCTACTAATATTGATGAGGTTTATGTTCAAGCGACATATATTGAAGCAGGAAAAACTGGAGTTGGTGTATCAAGGGAATCACCTTCAAAGAAAGAAGGCAAAGGAAGAGGGAAGGTGAAGAAAACAAACTCAGTCATAGTAGAGGAAGAGAAGCTCTCTTGCAAACATTGCAAGAAAGAAGGGCACGATGAAGAGAATTGTTGGCAATTGCACCCAGAAAATAAACCGAAGTGGTTCAAATAAAATAAAGGGAGAGAAAAAGTTGCAGCAACAACACAACCAACATACTTGGGGTCAGATTCAGGTGATGAGATTAAAGTCACAACAATTGGTTTGCCAGGTAAAATTGGTGATGGTTATGATTCAAGAAGTAAATTGTTTCATATAAGGGTCATTATGAAACATACAAAGATCGACACTTTGTTAGATAGCGGATCTCAAACTAATTTGATTTCAGAAGAAGTGGTTAACCAATTGGGATTGAAAACTAAGTTACATCACAAACCCCGCTCATTAAATTGGATAAGCAAAAATCACAAATTGCCCATAACAAAGCAATGTATCATAAAGTTTGTAATTACATCTAAGTTTGTGGATGAGGTAACATGTGATGTGGTACTACTAGAAGCATCTGGAATGGGCTTGGGTAGCCCTTATTTATATGATTGCAAATAAATCTTCTTCAGGGAACACAATCAATATCACTTAACTAAAGAAGAGACAAAATATGTTGTACATGCTCATCATATCAAAGGGAATCAATCTCTTTTTACAATGGAACAATTAAAGACGACAACTTATGGAAGCAATATACCTATGATTGTACCAAATAAAGCAGTTGTTCTTAAGCAAGAAAGTAAAATGGTCGTAGCATGTAAATCTAGCCATACTTTGCTTCAAGATGATTTTTTGTCGTGTAGACCTGTAAAGAAGAACAAACATATTGGTTGATTTTCAGTCATGTTTATGATATTTTTATCGTTGCTAATGTTTTCTACATGGATAGTAGTGAATTCAGAAGGATGTGAATGAATACAGATGGCTAACAATATGTGTTCAATTATCATGGTTGTTTTGCAATTGATTATGATGTGACAGGTGCACAGGACATATTTGATAGACAAAGGACAAGTGGGGAGGTCTATCCCACACTTGATGTCTAGTTAATATTCTTTTGGAGGAAAAAAAGGTCTCAATAGGGAGGTGTGATCGAAAATGGATTCAAAAAGGCCAAAAATTCAAATTTATCATATTCAGATGAAACTAGCACCATAGTGCTCGTCATGTCGATTCTAGCAGTGTATTTGGTTTAAACAATGGACACCGTATGGGGAAGATATCATGTTTTGAAGTTTTCTCCAAACAATAAAAAAGTCAAAGGTCAAAGTCAACATTCAAAGGTCGTACTGCTGATGTCAAAAGTACATCATGTTGATGTCATCATGACACGTGGTAGCACCAGGACGTGCCACGTGGCAATCAGATTTGACATTTTCAGGCGCTAATGTGGCATACACATGGATTGTACAGACGTTGACGTGGCAGTCCGTATGATGACTTGGCAGGTTTGGATAGTGACACATGGCATGGTATGGACGTGACATGGCATACAGGTGGCAGTCTATGGTTGTGACAAGTGGAAGTACGGTCCAAGGTGGCTGTGACTGTGCAGTCGACTGGGAAACTGGCTGGGTTGGTACGAGCTAGTGGCAGGGTGACATGTGGCCCAATCCAATGGTGTCGGGTGGAACCCTAGGTTAGGCCAATAAGGGCCGAGTTAATTTTTTTTTATTGCCTACGCAAGATTCGAACTTGTAACCTCTAGGCTTGGGAATGACCTAACAACTGACGCACTAACCAACATATCGGATTCCTTGCTTGTTAAAACATGTGACGAAGAATCCTTTTTTTATCATGTTGAGCCGAGGATAAGGGTAAGCGCCAGGGTTATCCCTGCCAACCAAGGCACGTATGACAAGGAGTTGAGGACCAAGGGATAAGCACCAGGGGGTTACTTCGATCTAGCGCTGAGACATATGGCTTATCCACACGATTAGGAGTCAAGAACCATGGGTGTGGGTTCCATTTGTCTCTGGAGCTCGACTGCATGACTTCCATATGAACAAGAACGTGGAGGAAAGGGGTGCACGCCCAATATTTTTTCTGGAAAGTGGGTTTTTATGATTTTATGCCTTTTTAATGGGATTTTGTCCATTTTTGGAGGATCTGGAGCTGAGCTTAAGGATAAATATTGGGAGGAAGTTGGGATGTGACCCAAAATTCAAATTGTATTTAAACCAAGCCTTTTTGCAGGTTCATAACAACAAAATGATGAAGAATTTGTGAAATCCAAGCCATTTTTATGTAGGGAAGCTAGAAGAGTTGCTGAGCTTTGGAGGGCATTTCTAGGAGTTCTACTCCACCTTTTTTAGTGCCATCTGTTGCATCAGATTCCTGAGATAGAAAAAAACACAGCTGAGTCAATCAGAGACCTAAATGATGTAATTTTGATGTAGACTTTGAGCATTGAAGATTAATAAATAAGTCTCCCCCACTAAGACAAAGGCCCAGAGACGTAGACAAATTTTCCGAACTCCGTTATCAACTTCTGGTGTCTTAAATATGCTTATGGTTTGTTGTATTTACTTCTTTATGTCCTACAAATTCTATTTTTAAGCTTCTTCTCCTTCTTATTAAGTCTTAAATGGTAAAATTTTACGTGCAACATACTTAACCAGAGTCATTTAAAATATCATTTCGGATCATTGTGCGAGTGAGAATTACCTTTGGTTTACCAATCAGGGAAAAATGTACCTCTTCCTTTTTAATGTCTTGCAAAAATTCTTTTCCACTGACCAACATGACCTTTGAGTTGTTTTCTTTAGTCTCTCCTTCATCCTTTAATGGTAAGAGAGTGTGTTTTTCTCCATCTTTCTCAAAAGTGTATGTGTTGTTCCTTCCATCATGTATTATCTTTCTGTCATATTGCCAAGGTCTACCTAGTAAAATATGACATACATCCATGGGAATAAGGTCACAAAGTACCTTGTCTTTATATCTTCCAATTTGAAAATCCACCTCACATTGCTCATTCACTATCAACTGATGTCCCTTTTGCAACTATGACACCTTATATGGAATATGGTGTGTTGTATTTTTGAAAGCCACTTTTGAACCATCTTTGTAGACACCAAATTATCAGTACTTCCACTATCAATAATGACTTTACAACATTTACATGTGCTTTTGCAGACATGTCTTCTGAAGAGTGTCTTCCTCTGTGCAGTTTCCTTAATCTCTTTATGTGTTTTCAACAATATTCTCTTCATCATCAAAGACTCTCCAACTTTTGGTACATTCTCATGTACATATGACTCCACACTTTTTTTTCCCTGAACAACATTTTCACTTCCTCTACTGGTGGAAGCATTTTCTAAACATTCATACGATCTATGGCCAAACTTATTACATCTAAAACATCTGATAGAATATCCTCTATCTCTTTGATAAGGTCTTCTCCCTCTGAAATCACCACCTCTTGGTGATTGTTCTTGCTGATGTGAGCTATTGGCTTCTCCCTTTGGAGCTAAATATCTTCCTCAACCACCTTGTTGTTCTCTACCTCTTGCTGAACTGTGACCTCTTCTTCTTTGATTCTTCTTTGTTGCTAGTTTTTCTTCTTCCTTAAGAGCAAACTGATATGCTTCTTCAACAATCTTAAGAGATAAAATGCCAATTTCATCTTGGATCTCATATCTTAATCTATTAATATATCTAGCAATTTTCTTAGGATTCTCTTCTACATGACCAACTCTTGTATTCAATTTATAAAACTCTTAAGTGTATTCTTTAACTGATATACCTCTCTCCTTTAAACTTTGCATCTGTCTAAAAATATTAAGTTGATAGTCTCGGGGCATGAATTTACCTTTCAATTTTGCTACCATTGTGTCCCAGATCTTGATTTTTGTCTTGCCTTTGTTCTGTCTCTCAACTTGTACTTCATCTGATCCAGGAAGATCTCCACACATGGAGCTATTACTTTGCATACCATGAGGAAATCATTAAAAAGTTTGATAATAGGTGGCAATGGATAATTAATGCTCATGAATGAATTAATTAAATTGTAAAAATGATTAATACTTAAAATGAGTATAAGAAACTCATGTATTAGTCACGCACATTGTAAAGATGATTAATACTTGAAGTGAGTTGGAAAATCTCATGTATTATTCATTTAATTGTAAAAATGAGAAATTAGTTGTCAGAATCCAACTCACAAATTAGTTTTCTAATTTTAAGGGGAAACAAGAGAAATACTTGGAGTGAGTGGAAATCTCATGTATTATTTGTAAAATTGGGAAATTAGTTTTATGTGAGAATCCAACTCACAAATTAGTTTCTTAATTTTAAGAGGAACTTGGTTTCCTAGTCTTAAGGAGGAAGTTAAGGGTCTCATGAGTTGGTTTGGATTCTTCCTCACTTTATTAAAAGTGGTTTTCTAGTCTCAAGGAGGAAGTTAAGGGTCTCATGAGTTGGTTGAGATACTTTCTCATTTTGGATCCTAAATTTATGGATCTTGTCTTTTTGGATTATAGAGCTAGGAAAAATGATCTAAACCTCTTTATTGGGAGAGATTGAAAGGCTTTTGGAGGCTCTTTTGGAGAGCTCTTTCAGGAGAGAATCAAGCAATCATGCTTGTAATTTGTAAGCCCCTTAATTGGGAGAGTTAAGCCCCTTATTGGCAGAGTATGTGAGCCCCTACATTGGGAGAATTATACCCCACATTGGGAGAGCCTTGTTGCCCCTTCATTTGTGAGAAGATGTAGCCCTTTTCTATAAAGGAGAATCAACCCTGCATTGGGAGAAGAAATGAAGTGATTTGTATTCCAACAGATATGGAGACGTAGCCATACTGGTGAACTCTGTTAACAATGGTGATCTATTTTCATGTGTTGTTCTTTCATCTCAAGTTTCCTTATGCATGCTTTATTTCCACAATTATGTTTTATTAAATACATCAAGTAATGGATTATGATATAAACAACGTATTTCACCAAGTTATATTCAATTTGGATTCAAGTCTCCACAAGCACTTCAATTTCACCTTTAATGTAATCAAGTTCAATTAAAATGATCTTAAATCTGACCTTATCAAGTGGCCTTGAACCAAGTAAATATTGATATCAGTGTCACCCTGGTTTCAGATCAAGTGGTATCAGAGCAGGATTGGCAGGAATTGCAGGTGTCGAAGACAATATGGGAAAAACATCGAAGAATGCATGGATTTGGGAGCTTGAAGAAATAAACTAGACCATCCAAGTATAGAATGTTGAATTGAGGAGGTCACTTCAAGATTCTGAAGAAGAAAAGAGAAAACTATGACTGCAACTACAAGCTATGGAGGAGTAAGTTAGAGAATGCTCCACGACAGAGGCGTCAAAGAGTCCACCTTGTGGCCATGGTAGGTATACTAATTATGGTTCTTGTCATTATGATGATGATAAATGAACATATTTTTAGATGATAGAGGATGCTCTCCAAACACCATGGAACCAAGGTGGTTTCCTAGAAGCCTCATCTACAACTTCATCCAACCAAGAAGATGACCAAGTGTCACAGATAAGAATGGAGGTAAATGATTCTCCATGTTCAGTTCCTTCGCTCATTAATGTTGATGCTTCTTTTGGAGTCTTTGTACAACACACCAAGGGCATTGGCTTGAAGTTGGTGAGGAAGATAAGGTATAAAGGAAGAGGTCTTGGTATAAATGGCCAAGGTATCATTCAACCACTGGAGGTTGAAAGAAGGCCCCGGTTTGCAGGATTGGGGTATGGTGAAAGCGATATGGACATGAAGTCACAAAAATATTGCACTCACTGTTGTATACGAGGACATTGGATCGAGAAATGTTGGAAGCTCCATCCTGAACTTGGTCCAAAGAAGGACAAACAAGCTATGTAGGTAACCAAAGAGAAAGAGGAGCATGTCGGTAGATCCATGAAGCGGAAGGACAACAAAGAAGGCCTATTGATCGGGAAAAATAGGAAATGGGTAGCCTGGATGAGCCATGGGGCTATAAAATACCTAAAAAATAAAAGTACCTATAATTCGACAAAAACACACCAGATCGAAGATATCAACGAAATCTTTCCAATGACGCAAATGGCACCTCAAACGAAGTCCGGATGCGAAAGTTATGACCATCTAAAGTTTTTGCTAAACTGGGAAACTGACAAAATTCGTAAATGTTGACATCGACACGCTGAGTTGGAAGATGCAGAGGAGGACATGTGTCCTGTTGACCTTAACATGACATCAATAGGGTGACATGGAAACCCGAGAGGATTCCACGTGTCACTCATTTTTGGGTGACTTGGCACCTAGTTGGACCAACCAAAATTGACCATGTGTCATGTTGACGTCAACTTGTTGATGCAATAACCGACATGGCAGGAATAACTGGCAGTACGGATGTTGACGCAACAACCGACATGGCAGTATGAAAATGACGTCAATATGATATGGAAATATGACTAGGCCGATGATGTGGCCCTGACCATACGATGACATTGCAGGATGACTGGGTCGATGACGTGACATCCGTACAGGCTGACAAGGTGCTGATCGTACAATGATGTGGCATGCTGACTGGGTTGATGATGCAACATCTGTACAATGTAACGTTGGAGCTCACTGGGTCGATGACATGGCATCCGTACAATGTGATGTGGTAGGTTGATTGGGTCGATGACGTGGTAGTCCATACAACTAACGTGGAAGATCTGTACTGCTGACATGAAATATCCATATAGCTCATGGAAGATCCATACAACTCATGGCAGATCCATACAACTAACGTGGTAGATCCGTAAAACTAATGTGGCATATCCATACAGCTGATGTGACAGGCTATACAGGATGATGTGGCATATCGTACACACATGTTTTTTGAGGTACATTTATTGCTGTTGTACAACCCTATTTGGCACACATTTCAAGGCAAAGAGCCTAGGAAGTCCAGAGGTCACAATGACAGAATTGGATGAAAGTACAATCACTTTTTCACGATTTTCCACCACGAATTCAATGACGTAGTCCATATTTTTTTATCTAAGCAGTGGGATTTGAGGGCTATTGCATAAACCCACTTTTTCCATTAATGCTTTGGCATGAAAATTGAGGCAGAGAGCCCAGAGGGGTCCAGAAGTGATAGTGTCATAATTTGACAAAAGTACAGTAATTCTTGCACAATTGTTTGCCACAAATTTGTGATCCGAGCAACAAATTTTGTAGGTTTTATGGGTAAATCCCATTCTTTCCATTGATGCATGATAGGTTTTATGAGGCAGAGTTGCACCTTTCAAAATAGGGTCATGTCTATAGTCAAAAGTTGTAGAATGAAAAGACAGACCTACTGGTGTTGTGTATTCCAATATTCGAGCAATGATTTGAGCACATTGGCATGAAAACCAATGTAAGTTTAATGCATTTATGGTTTTTTCCTCTTTTTGAAAATTGCAAGAGAATAAATGTATGTTGCATATTCTGGTGATCTTTGAGTGCTACAACAGGGAAACAAGATATGAATTATTGCAGAAAATTCATTGTTTGAACCTTACACGCAAACCGAGATGGTGCAGTAAGAGGCCATTTTGACACTTCAACATAAAGTAGTCATGGTTACAGTAAAAAAAGTCTCAGAATTGTGAGATGAGTATGATGATGATGGAATTTTCCTTATTTGTTATGTTGAACATGTTTGTAATGGGGGGATTAAAAACCATAGAGCTTCCCACTAGTGCACATTTAGGGGCATTCACCTTAATGTTAATGAAGTAAAAGGTTGTAATTAGCCACTTTTGAAAATGATGATGAGAGTGAGAGGCATTTTGTTCGACGCCTAAACCTTGTAAGCCTTGTTGGCAACATTGTAATGGGTCTTGTAGCCAATGTTGAGTGAGAGACACTCTTTTGCCTAGGCTTGTTTTGGCAACATTGTAATGGGTCTTGTAGCCACTGTTGAGTGAGAGGCATTGTTTTTCCTAGGCTTGTTTTAGAAATCATTATAAACTTTTCCATGAGTGTTTCATAAACTTCTGGAAAGTATGGTATCAATTTGAAATTGTGATCATGTATGGTCAACTACTGATTTGCATTGATGCAAGTGTTTGCATCGAAATACTCATTCCGAAGTACAAAGGTGAAAAATAAGAAGGGTGTGGTCTGTCAGATACATTTGTTATGCATATCAAGGAATCAATTACAGATTTGCATTGGTGCAAGTGTTGGCATCGACATCCTCATTCCAAAGCACATAGGTGAAGGAGAAGAAGGGTGTGGCCTTTCAAAAACATTTGTTATGCAGATCAAGAAGCATGGAATCACATCATGGAGTGTAAGACTCTTCCTAGAAGCTGGTTGTAGATATTCAAGTTATAGTTTCTCTCTATACTTTTGGAGGACCAAAATTTATTTTTGTGGGGAGGTATGATCCAAGAGGATCTCCACACTTGAAGCTATTACTCTACATACCATGAGAAAATTATTAAAAAGTTTGATAATAGGTGTCAATGGATAACTAATTCTCATGAATGAATTAATTAAATTGTAAAAATGATTAATACTTAAAATCAGTATGAGAAACTCATGTATTAGTCACACACATTCGAAAAATGATTAATACTTGAAGTGAGTTGGAAAATCTCACGTATTATTCATTTAATTGTAAAAACAAGAAATTAGTTGTGAGAATCCAACTCACAAATTAGTTTCCTAATTTTAAGGGGAAAAAAAGAGGAATACTTGGAGTGAGTGGAAATATCACATATTATTTGTAAAAATGGGAAATTAGTTTTATGTGAGAATCCAACTCACAAATTAGTTTCCTAATTTTAAGAGGAAATTAGTTTCCTAGTCTTAATGAGGAAGTTAAGGGTCTCATGAGTTGGTTTGGACTCTTCCTCACTTTATTACAAGTGGTTTCTTAGTCTCAAGGAGGAAGTTAAGAATCTCATGAGTTGGTTGATATACTTTCTCATTTTTGTCCTTGAGTAGTTATTGGATCCTAAATTTATGGATCTTGTCTTTTTGGATTATGGAGCTAGGAAAAATTATTTAAACCCCTTTATTGGGAGAGATTGAAAAAAGGGATTTTGGAGGCCCTTTGAGTCTCTTTTGGAGAGCTCTTTGAGGAGAGAATCAAGCAATCATGATTGTAATTTGTAATCCCTTTAATTGGGAGAGTTGAGCCCTTTATTGGGAGAGTATGTGAGCCCCTACATTGGGAAAATTATGCCCCACATTAGGAGAACCTTATTTCCCCTTCATTTGGGAGAATATGTAGCCCTTTTCTGTAAAGGAGAACCAACCCCACATTGGGAGAAGCAATGACAAGTGATTCATATTCCAAGCAGATCCAAAGACATAACCAGAAGGTTCTCATGAACTCCGTTAACAACTCGGTGATTTCTTCCTCTTATGTGATTGTCTTATATTTCTTATGCATATATTTATTCCCCCCATTATGATTATTAAATGCATATTGTAATGGATTATGAGACTAACAACTCATGCACCAAGTTTATATTAAATTTCGATTCAAGCCTTATAAGTACTTCAATTTTCACCTTTTATGCAATAAAGTTCAATAAAATGATCTTATAATTGATCCCTTCATTAAGTGAACCTAGAAGTGGATCAAGTTTGGTATCATGGTCACCCCGGATTCAGATCACCATCCCAATAGAGTAATTCATGTCCTTTCTGTTAGAGATACTTCACACACACCTAAGATTTACTTTTCCTACAGTTTTACCTATGTTTATTAGTCATTATCCAGTCTCCTACATTTTAGTGAGAATATTCATTTTCCTACATTCTAGGGGAATATTCTCTTCAATTCACACTTTAGCCGGATCAGTTGAGTGGAGTCTTGATGCCACATTGGTTCCATCACCATGAAACATTGGAATCATCACTGCTAATGTGCATTGTCCTTGGGATTATCACCAGAGTGGCGCATTACTGATGCTTTCAGTCAGTTAACTGAGGACTGAGAGGCTAGTTGACTTAGACTAGGTGGCTGTTAACTCTCGTGACTGTCGGTGTGTGTCCAAATCACTCTAGACCACCACTATGACACATTATCTCATGCATTATTTAAGATATGCAACGTATATCACTTGTATTGTATCATTATTTCATTTAATTAATACAATTATTTGATTCTCTCTCCCTTGTTTCCGTCTTTTCTCATTTTTCTGCAAATTGTGCATGTCCTTTTCTAGCTAGATATTATCTATGCAGGTTCATCCACATTTACACTTTCATCATTGTCACAACAAATTTTACCTTTTTCTCATCAGGTTCATTTTCATATTCAAAGTACTTATCCATAGTGTTGATCCAATCCATAATTCATCTACATTAAGGTTGCCTTCATACAGTGGCACCTCCATTCTTGGTCTAGAGATAACTCCCATGATAACTCTAATTATTTTTTCTACAACACCTTCTTCTTCAGGCTCTACTCCATCTTCAACCTCTCTAGCTTCTTCTTCTTCAATGACATTTCCCAATTCAACACCTCCTATTTGAGCAAGTTCCATTGCCTCCAATCATGCCTGAAGATTTTTCATTTCTTCAATGACTTCAACATTTGCAATAGGTCTTCCACGACGTATTCCTCCTTGTATTCTAAAGGTCATATTCAATTATTATTTCCTGTATGCTATGCCTCTGATACAAAACTGACAACCAATCTGGATTGGTTCTCTCTCTTCGAACTCCAATAGTTCTGCAGAGTTTGTTAATTAAAAACAATTTCCAAATTAAAAGAAATTCAAATTATACCTTACACATTAAATTAGCTCTTTCCCTTCACTGTGAGACCATACACTATGACCGAAGGCTTCAATTTCATGCGCTAATTCCTTTATCATATGACCATATGATAAGAAACGCGGGCTTATGCATGAAAGTGCGCGATCAATTTGAGTCATTGATCTGGATCTCAGATCCTTTCTGGATCGTTGATATGGATCTTGAATCCTTTATGAACCATTGATCGAAACTCAATACAAATCGTTGGCCACCACGAGACCTGACGTTATATTAACGTATTTTAGCATCATGACATCGAGACTTTTTATGCCCTCCAACACCTTAAAACCTTCGATGGTTGCGGTTCACTACGATGAGGGTCGTCGATCCTCAGATCCATAGATTTAATCTCAACTGTCCAATCTTATAAAGGGTTTCCTATGTGGGCCATGTAGGAACTATGTGTGGAACCATGCAGACGAATAAATGAATTCCACGTATTTCAGGCCCTAGACCGTGGGGTCTCAGACCTCCTTGTGTTAAAATTCTCGTACCTTGCTAATACATGTTCATTCTACACCATCGATCTACCACTCCAATCAACGATTAGATATTATGATTTTGGGTCCCCTTTTTATAACTCAATGATGTCGTTTAAAATAGGATCATCGTTGATCCTACCGTGATAGACGGTGGATTGTTATCCTCCTTATAACACCTTTCCTTTCCGTTCCACTTATGCCACGTGTATTAGGCTACGAGACTACAAGATTTCAGACCTATTCGAGTGACAAGAAAATGCTGATGCGCCAAAATGTTGTGAACTGTCGATCTAATCCTCCTGATTTGATCCTAGTCGTCCATGCCTCAAACCATAAATACACAAGGGGTTTATATAGGGTTTTGGTTCAGAACTGGAATTTCTCTGCGCCTGATCCTTTCCCCCGCATTCAAAAAACAAATTTTCATTTCTTCTTTAACACATGAACTCAATCCAAAATTTACAGGAACATGAATTCACAACTGTCTTTTATTAGAATGATTGAAGAAATAATAATACGATAGGGAGACTCAATTCCTTCTTGATCACTGCATACTTCACACACTCACTCTCCACTCCTCTCACACACTCATACACCACTATGGTCTCACCTATCAAGATTTTAATACAATAAGGACCAGATCGATCCAATCCATAGAGATAGGACTGATTCTGACCAAACTTACACAAATAATCTAATTAGCCTATAACAACCTAATTCTGATCCTAAAAGATAGGATCTGATCCATACAGATTCTTAATTTATCTAACTCTTCCACCTTCTATTACATTTGTGGAAAAACTATCTTCTTCTCAAACACCCTAGACTATTACAGATAATTAAAAACAATTACAATGAGGAAACCAACTTCCTCTCAGAAAGTTCCTAAGACCTTAGAGGTCAATTACTAATTTGTTGTAGAAGATGCTGCTGCATCATTATCTCTGTGGACTCTTGGGCATATCCAACAGACTTCCTGGTCATGTAGAAAAAATCTCACCTTAAAGGCCACACTCTAATTTTGGGTGGCCATGGTTAGCCACGACCAACGCTTATATCAGATGCAGAACATGGAATATGACAATTTCCCATGGGGATTTCATGAAAAAATTTGTCCTTTACCAACCAACAAAGCCTAGCATGACGTGCAAAAATACTTTGTGGGCTAATTTTGAGCTTGAAGACGAAAATGTCTAGCATGTCTTAATAATTGAAAAATCCCTTTCTTTTAAAGTTGAAACAAAGGATGATGTTATCCACACCTTTATCAATAATCCCTCATTCATTCCTTAGTCTGTGTATCAACTAATAGAAATTGCAATAAATAATGATGACCCTAATATTTATGAACTAGAGTAATGCATGTCCTCCATCCCAGTAGAGTAATGCATGTCCTTTCATCCTTTTCAAATCAAATTTTATATTTTTCTCATCAATTAAATTTTCATATTCAGAGTACTGGTCCATAATACTGATCCAGACCATCAATTCATCTACATTCATGTTTCCTTCATACAGTGGCACCTCCATTCTTGGTTTAGAGCTAACTCCCATGATAACTCTAATTAATTTTTCTTCAACACTTTCTTCTTCAGGCTCTGCTCCCTCTTCAACTTCTGCAACTTCTTCTTATTCATTGGCATCTCCCAAGTCAACACCTCTTCGTTGATCAACTTCCATTGCCTCCAATCATGCCTGAAGATTTATCATTTCTTCAATGACTTCAACATTTTCAATAGGTCTTCCTCGAACTCGATCTCTTCCTCCTCGTATTCTAAATGCCATCTTCAATTATCCTTTCCTGGATGTTGTGCACTTTGATACCAAACTGATGACCAATACAAATTGGTTTTCTCTTTTCGAACTTCAATAATTATGTAGAGTTCATTAATTAAACAAAATTTCCAAATTCAAAGAAATTCAAATTATACCTTACAAAAACACTTAGCTCTTTTCCTTCGCTATGCGACCATACACTATAACCAACGGATTCAATTTCAGAAACTAACTCCTTTATATGATCTGATCCAAACTTCAAGCACTAATATAGGATCCGATCCAAACATATTACTAACTTATCTAACTCTTCCACCTCCTATTACATTCGTGGAAAAACTGCCTTCTTCTCGAACGCCCTAGATTATTACAAATAATAAAAAACAATTACAATGAGGAAACCAAATTCCTCTCAGAAAGTTCATAAGACCTTAGAGGTGAATTACTAAATTGTTGTAGAAGATGCTCCTGCATCATTATATCTATGTACTCTTGGGAATATCCATCAAACTTCTTGTTCTTGCAGACAAAATCTCGCCTTGAAGGCCACACCCTGTTTTTAGGGCGGCCATGGTTAGCCCTGAATGACGCTTATATCAGATGCAGAACATGGAATATGACAATTTCCCATGGGGATTCAACAAAAAATGTGGTCCTTTACCCACCAAAAAAGCCTAGCATGGCATGAGAAAATACTTTGTGGGATGATTTTGATCTTGAATACAAAAATGTCTAGCCTGTCTTATTAATCAAAAAATCCTTGTCTTATAAAACTAAAACAAAGGATGATGTTATCAACACCTTTATCAATAATCCCTCCTCTGTTCCCTAGTATGTGTATCAAATAATAGAAACTGTGGAAAACAATGATGACCCTGATATTTATGAACCAAATATGGAAGAATAAGAAGAACGTATACCAACAATAATTATTCATGATAGCACCCCAATTGAAATCGAGTTAGGGAAAACATTAATCATTAATCCAAATTTGACCCCTGCATAGACCGATAATATGTTACAAGTCCTAAAAACAGAAAAAGAATCCTTCACATGGGATTACAACGACATGAAGGATGTACACCTTGATCTCTGTACCCATTATATTTATATAAAAAATTATTGTATCCCCACCTGACAAAATCAAAGGAGGATGAACCCCACCCAAAGGGACATTGTTAAACATGAACTCCATAAACTATTGGATGTTAATTTTATTTATCCAATATCTGACAGTGAATGGGTATCACCTCTCGTTATTGTCCCAAAGAAAAATGGCAAATGGAGGATCTGCATGGATTATCGAGAATTAAATAAAGCTACACAAAAAGACCATTTCCCCTTGCCATTTATCGACCAAGTCCTAGACACACTATCATGGAAGAAGTATGTTTCTTTCCTTGATGGTTTCAATGGATATAATCAAATTCATATTTCTCTCGAAGACCAAGATAAGATGACTTTCACCTACCCGTAGGGCACATTTGCATACCATATCCTTCCTTTTGGGATTTGTAATGCACCTGCTACTTTCTAGCGGGCGATATTAGGCATTTTTTCTAAGCTAGTTAATGATAGTGTCGAAATACATATGGATGATTTTACTCCATATGGCATTGACTTTGAAGAGGCACCATCTAATCTAGAAAACACACTCCAATGATGTAAGCAGACTAACCTCTCTTTGAGTACAAAAAAGTGCCACATGATGATGATAGAAGGAATGGTTTTGGGACATTTTCTTTTCGTTGTTGGGATTCAGGTCGATCCAAAAAAAATCTAGGTAATATTGAGTATGCCACCTCCAAAAATGCAGAAAGAGGGATGTATATTTTTGGGGAAAACTAGATACTATCGTCGTTTCATTGAAAATTATTCTAAAATCACATCTCCTATGTTTACATTGCTTATGAAGGTTGCAGAATTTTTGTGGACTAAAAATTGTCAATTTGCTTTTGAAAAATGAAAAACACTGGTGTCTAGAAATCCTGTCTTACGCGGACTAGATTGGGCACTCCCCTTTCACATCTCCTCGGATGATTCTGACACTGTTGTTGGAGTCGTACTAGGACAAGAAGCGTTATGCCATCTATTACGCCAACAAAAACTTAACACCAATGAAACTAAATTAGACGCTAACTGAAAAAGAGTTCCTTGTTGTTGTGTTTGCAATTAATAAATTCTGGCACTACATAACTGGATATCCCATCTTGATACACACAGATCACATAACTATCAGGTATTTAGCTAATAAACCCATTACAAGTCTACAAGTTATCATATGGTTATTATTAGTGCAAGACTTTGACATTACCATTATTAATAAACCCATGAAAGACAATGTGGTAGCATATTTGTTATCTAGACTTATTGAAAACAATGACAACTCTCCTGTAGAAGACAATTTTCTGGATGAACATTTGTTTGTAGTGTCTGCCCATACACCATGGTACACAAACATTTCTAATTACCTTGTTGCAGGGAAGTTGCAGCACCACGTCTCCCTAAGGGAAAGACAAAAGTTCATCCAAGTAAGTGCCAAATTTTTGTGGATAGATGGATACCTCTTTTAAACATGAGAAGATAAGATAATTCGAAGATGTGTAAGAGACAACGAGATTCAGGACATTCTCAAGGCCTGCCATGACGAGCCCTGTGGAGCGACTTTTGTAAACAAAAGGACCGACCATAAAGCATTGCGCATGGGTTATTATTGTCCCACTATATTCCAGGATGCAAAGAAATATGTAAAAGGATGTGATAATTGCCAGTGGATGGGCCAACCCATTTAGTCTGAAGAGATGTTGTTACAAACATAGCTCATAATAGAACCCTTATAGAAGTGGGATCTTGATTTCGTGGGCCCTATCAATCCCTCATCACTTAAAAAATCTTATATCCTAGTATGCACTGTCTACGTAACAAAGTGGGTAGAAGCAAGGGATCTCTCAAAATCTACAGAGCAAGTTGTTATGGACTTCTTGTTTGAAGAAATATTTGTATGCTATGGGGTTCCAAGGGAGATAGTTACCGACGAAGGAGCACAGTTCATAGGAAACAATATTGAGGCACTTCTCAAGAAATATGAGATTCGACATCGAGTCACTTCTCCTTATCACCTGCAAGAAAACGGAAAGGTCGAGAGCACCAATAAAGTATTGTAAATTATTCTTACGAAGACAATGGCTAGTCATTTCAGAGATTGGGTTGATCGATTGCTCGAAGCTCTATGGGATTACATGAAAACTTGGAGAAATACAACGAGATTCTTTCCATTCGAGTTGGTGTATGGTAAGTGCTCGATATTTCTGATTGAATTTGAAGTCAGCACACTCAAAACTGCTATACATGTTGATCTGGATTTGGCAACAACACAAAAGCATCGATTAGAACAACTCAATGGGCTTGATGAAATCCGTTTGGATGCATTGTAACATACTGATATTGTGAAACAACAACATGCAAAGTGGCATGAAAAGCTCATAAAAAAGAAGTTATTTCAGCCAGCCTCATTGGGAACTTCCATGTGACTCTAGGTTTAAAGATTTTAAGGAAAAACTTCGCACTAGATGGTTGGGCCCTTATGAGGTAGATATAGTTTTCGACAATGTAACTGTTAAATTAATAACCATAGATGGAGAAAGCACCCCTCTTCTTGCCAATGGACATCGTCTGCGGTTATATCATCATATGACCTCGATGGAATCTTTCATCAAGCAGGTTTCCAGCGTACGCGTAGAAATGTTGCACAAAGAAGGACAATCCTCCACACCTTCAACTTCATTAAAAAAAATATAAAAAAAAAAAAAAAAAAAAATTCTAATTGTGAAAACCCCCCAAGGGCGCAATTGGATAGATGTTTGTTGAAAACCAGCTTGCTGGCGGGTGGCATAAATAAAATAAAATAATAATTCATATATACAACTCTTTTTCAGTCATTTTTTGTTCCAAATAAAATATTCATGTTAATTCTTCAATTCTACAGAAAGATGTTACTTGTCAAGTAATAGCATGGTCAATTGCTGAAATTTGTGTAAATAACAACATGAAGGCACTAAGTAAAAAATACAATCAACTGCTGAAACTTGTCTAAATTTCAACACGGACAATGTTGTAACATGTCCAAATAACAACACGCTGTATTATCTTCGTCATAAACATCACCATTCAACTTGTGCCTTTTCTTTCAAATTTTCAACACGACTAGAGGTCTGTCATGTCCAATTCGGAAGCGCGATTCCAACACTCTCCACACTTCCACAACTTGTCATTTTCCGTTACACATCACTCGTCCGCCAAAATTTCTTCCAAGTCCACCGCCAACTTGAGGGCTACCACGACTACTTTTCACCAATACAAAATCATCACAACTTACCGCCGCAGGATCTTTGACATCATTGCACCACCATCAATCAAGTCGTGTCCATCATTGCTACACATACCACAATTTACGCCCACTTATTGTAAGCACTGATAGGTATGATTCGACTTAACACCACATAATTACTTAGAATAATTGTAGTCCATGGATTGACTATCACTATTCCCCATGAATGGACGTGGATGCCCAATCCGTTAGTTTGGGGGATGTGTTGACGTCGGGACCTATACTTTTCGGCCACTTGCATGCATTCATATTTCCCGATGGGGACATGAACAAAAGCGCATGAACCTATTAAACTCAAACCAAAACTTACTGAATTGAATAAAAATCCTACGCCACCCCTCGTATTTCCTTGCATGCAAAAACTGGGTTGTATCTATAACACTACAACAAGACCACTCGAAGCTACCAATTGGGACAACTATAACCCACAAAAATGGGAGGATCAACATTACAACATGAACCAGAGGATGTGGAGAAATTGCAGTAAAATAGAGGTATTTATCAAGTGTTCCATGATGCATTGTGGATAGTATATTTTGAAAGATTGCAGGGCTTTGATACGGAAGTGACACTGGAGTTCGCCCAGAACCTGATTGGAGAAAAGAACATTTTGAGAGGCATGGAGGTTTCTGTAACAAAAGAGATCATAGCCAGGTTGATGGGACTCTCACAAGAAGGTTAGTGGTGGTTTTGCAGGAGGTCATCTCTGGCACATGCAACAAAAGAATTTAGTAGAGAAGGATAACTCTTGCAACATCGAGGGAAAGGATATGCGTGGGATTCCTTACCTGCTATTTGAAAGGACGTGGATATATTCATCCAAAAGTACCTCGCATGCGAGGGCCGCTACCAGGTAATATTTTCCTATCATCTCAAGTTGTTATTTCATGTAAGGCATAATGTTTGATTGAACATCCCATATTTCCTGTCAAGCTCCTTACAACTTATGGCACACTCTGTGAGAAGTGAGAAACATCCCTTAATAACAATTACAAACCACGGTTTGGTTAAACCCTTGATTCTTTATGCCTTGGGAAGCACTCAAATGACATGGAGGCAATTCGTGGTACTGCTAGAAGAGTCTGTGGAGAAACAACAGGAAGAGGTGAACCAGGGTGAACAACAAGGTGAGATGGAAATAGGGGAGACATGAGAAACAACCGAACCCACATGGGAAATTGACCAGGATGACGATCCTGAGGAAGTTGACGAATAGGGCTTCGACCATCCCATGCAACCATCTGTAGATAGTGATGTAGAACTCATTGAGAAGATTTCTCTAGAGGAGAATTGGCAACCATGTGTAGTTGAGGAAGAACAACCTGCAACACCGACTACGTCGAGAAATAGAAAAAGATCGGTTACAGAGTTTGTGGCATTCTTTCCTAGGAGGAGGACAATATCAATGGTTCTTGAACTAGTGAGAGCAGAACCACCTATCATCAACCCATTAGATGTTACACAGGAACCAACTTTGAGGGAAATTGGTGATATGGAAGCCGTCACAAATAAGCCTGCGGAAGGAGACCCTCTTGTAGCCACTTATGAACGAGATGCAACTAGTCATATGTCTGTCACACAAGAACTAGTCATCGAAGTAGCAGATAATTTCAAATATGTACTTGTATTAGAAGAAGGGACCGCAACACCAGAAGCAGTTATAAGGGGCACCATGTCTATTACATAAGAACCATACATGGATGAAATGATTGATGCATAGGTTGTTACACAAGAACCAACCATCGTAGAACAAGTTAATATTGAGCCTGCTACACAGGAACCAACCATGGATGAAATGATTGATTTGGAGGATGTTACACAAGAACCAACCACCACATAACAAGTTAATACTGATCCCATTACACAAGAACCGGACATGGATGAAATATATAATGAGGAGGATGTTACACAAGAATCAACCACTAAAGAACCAACGAGGGAAGAACTAGTCAATGCTGAGGCTACTACACAAAAACCAGTCAAAGTAAAGATGGAAGAAGGGGAACGTAGCACGATGGATGCCATGAAAGGTAAGGAGAAACCTCCCTCTTTGATTAAGCAAGTTGTGAAATTGAAAAGGAAAAATTTGAAACAAAGGAAGACAATTAAGGAATTGAAGAGACAGATTAGGGAGTTGCTCAAGACTATAGGGTTAAACACCCCTTTCTATGCGGCCAAAACCTTTGATAAAGTGACCTCTCCAGAAAAAAAAGGGGCTACTAAGAAACCGAAGGAGGAGCCCTATTTAGTTTGGGAAGATATTTTTAGACCTGCACGATATTCACCCTAAGACATAAAGTTCAGAACTAAATCTACATAGACAGAAGTAGAAACCAAGGAAGTTGGAGTTTCTACCTCTGAATTCCCCTCTCCTTTATTTTTATAGGCATAGCTCAAAAAGTGGAAGGCATTGGCAATGTCCTACCAAAAGGGCATGGTCCCCCTCGGGGAGCATCGACAAATTATTCGAAACATGGAGAGGAAAAGGGTAGATGCACTAACCATTTACAAGATAGAAAAAGAGAAATGGGGAGAAGATCTAAAGAATCTCAGTGATGCACAGGATCACTTTAAGAAGAAGAAGGAACAAAAGAATAAGATAGGCTCATTCATTCAAGATTTTTTGAACTCCAGAATGCCTTCTTCTGTGTATGCTATGTTTCTTCAAGAGGAGTTCATCCTTTTTAAGCTCACAACCATAATCAAGGATAGACCTTACATGTTCACACATGCTAAGGATTTATGGAGGGCCTTTTATGAAGTTGATGAGATCACACAATATTCTTTGTGTGAATTTTATTTTCATGATTTTATCCTTCCATATGAAAGAGAGTTTAATCCTACACATTATATGGAATACCTCAAGTTGTGAGCCTTTGTGTCCTATATACTGCATCGGGTTAAGTGGAAATTGGCCCAAGAAAATGTGGAAAGGAACCTAGCCACATGTGAGCTAAGAGTTAGGGCAAAACCTGTTCACGCAGATGACGTCATCAGGGCTCAAAACCTCATTTCCAGGTCTCCTAACCTTTCAAGGTTGGTTGTAAGCCTTCATGCACATATAATTAACTAGTGTGTCAGTTGTATTAACGATGCAACATCTGATGCCTTGGAGGGATGCAAAAGAAGATGGGAGTAATCTACAATAGCAATCAAAACCATAGAACCCTTTTTTTTTCAAACTTTAGAAGAGCCATGGGGTGATTAAATAGGTACATTTAGTGTATTGAATAGAGAAGCCCTCGGTGGATTGGCCAGAAGTTTTATTTCCCTTTAATATGGTTACCTATAGATAAGTATCGTCCCATGTATGAATTGGCAGTGATAGAGAAAAATTGGGGTATGGAAGCTATGGTTTCAACAAGTTTCAAGGATTCTTGGGAAGAAATGCATGAGGCCTACTGACTTAGCACACTACATGAAACCTACTCTTGGGATACTCACGATCTCATATAACAATTGGCTGCATGAGAACATGCAACATGGCTTGTTGGGGGGAGACGTTGGGCCCTTGATTTGTACCCTTTTTTCCATCCATTTACCCTATTTTAGCAATACTCTAAGTCATCTTTTAACCCTCTTTTGACAATATCTTTCCTGTGACTTCATGTTTTAACCCAAGGTGCAACCTTTTTATGAAGTGCATTATTTAAGAAGTAATATAGGTTGTTAAGTGGTTTCATATTTGATTTTGGGTTTACTAATGAGATGGCTTGGAAGCATATACATGCAGGATGATAACAAGATATGTTCATTCAAGGATTTGATGTTTTTACTCCTTTACAAGCTCAAATGATGTCCCTTTTCAAAATGTTGTTATTTCTATATGTTGTCGCTTCTTGAACCACAATGTTTCCACTTCCATGATTCTATTGATACTTGAGCATTTGGTCTTCGACCAATGCTCAAGTAAAAGAGCAGACAGATGCCATTGTGGCAAGGACTAGTCATCAAAAGGGACAGAAGCACCAACTATTGTATCTACTCGTGGTTTTGATGATGTAACAAAATAATATATTTTGTACACCATTTATAACAACATGAATGTGCAACAGATCTTGTGCTATGTATTGATCAAATCAAATATTCTAATTATAAAGACTGTTATCTGGAGATCTGTATAAATAATATGACTTCTCTCAGGTTGAGGGGGTGGAATGAGAAGAGAACAAAGTGTGTAGCAGAGTCTGGTGAACTCGTTGTATCATCATTTTTATAATATATGAGTATGTTGGTTCGTTCCATCCGAGTATTCATTTGTGAGTTGTTTCAAAAACCCTGATTGGTGAAGGAAGGGTCCCCTTCTCTAATCATGTGATGCAAGTCCATTTGTTCATTTAGTAGATTTTCATAGATTGTTTCATAATTTCAATTGTTGTAGTTATTTTTTTCATGTGAGTTGTTACTTGTTCTTGATCTTTGTTAATTTTGTGAGTTGTTACTTTCTCTTGATTACTGTTAATTGTATGGGTTTTTACTTGTAGAGTTTGATTAATTATTAGAAGGAATCAAAGATTTGTGTCATTGCTGTTACTTTTGGTTGAAGTTTTGTTGAAGTTTGTGCATCATTGGATTTCTTTTGATAAATAGACTTTCTTTTTAATTATAGCAGGTGGATTCTCTTTAAAACCATCATTAGTTTGTGAATTGATCAGAGGTGCCAATGGGTTGTTTACATTCGATTTCATACTAGCAAGAGTTGTGTGGATTTAGAGTGACTTCCTTTCGAATGCATGTTGTGTGAGTTAATTGTGATCTTCTTTTCAGTCAAGAGTTGTTTGGATTGAGTGCCTACTTCCTTTCTTATGACTTTTTATAAGGTTTTAGATAGAAAAACTTGGAGGTGTGTCTTCTTCAAGAATAATTAATTGATTGAGTTTCCCATTCATTAACTTCACGATCATTTAGAATCTCTAGCATTATAGAGGAAATTGCACATAGCCTTGAAATAAAAGACAACCCCTGGTTTGACAATTAATGTGAGTGTTATTTAGTTGCCCTAAAAAGACATTTAAAAACACCAACACAACTTGAGTGGGCCTAATGGTTAAGAACATATGTTTCCCCCTAGAAGGTCACAAGTTCAAATCCATAGGGGGTAGAGTATGTACACATGCATACACTTTAGGAGTCAAATCGTTGCGTAGAGGGGACCCAAAATTAAATTATAAAATTATAATCCTTAAAATTAAATTATTATTATAATCCTTTCAATAACTATGTAGAAATGCATATTAACTAACATGTCTCCTCATGAGGTAAAGAGGAACACCTAAATGTATTAAGTGAATGAAGAAATGATAATTTTGTAGTCAAAGAAGGGAAGCTATATAAATTAAATTATGGTTCATATGTACCAATGGTAGTATAATCTTTGTGAAATATAATGCTTTGAGTGATATGTTCAACAAATTCAATTAAATAATATATAACATTATTATTTATACACTTGATTTCAAATAATTTATTAATGACTTAAACTTTAACTTGAAACATATTTTAATAGGAATAATAATAATAATATTTAATGATATTTTTTAACTATAATAATTAAAATATATACAATATTAAAGTTTAAAACTTTATTATTAATTTTCCTAGCATAAACAAATTCAATTAAATAATATATAACATTATTATTTATACACTTGATTTTAAATAATTTATTAATTACTTAAAGTTGAAGCATGAATATAATAATAATACTTAATAATATTTTTTTAACTAAAATAATAAAAAAATTAAAATATTAAAATTTAAAACTTTATTA
>JZKD02S2027288.1:43961-56480 GCA_000966675.3 Picea glauca
ACATTCCAATCGATAACATGATTAGCATCTGGTATATATTTCTTAAGCAATGAAACATGAAACACATTATGTACAATCATAGATGCAGGTAATGCAAGCATATATGCAACTGGCCTAATCCTTTCCAGGATTTCAAATGGCCCACAAAATTTGGCTGCCAACTTGGCGCAACTTCCTAGCTTTAGGGAACTCCTGTTAGCTTTCACTTTCAGGAAAACATGATCACCCACTTTGAACTCTCTGTGAGTTATGTTCTTATTAGCATAACTTTTCTTCCTGTCCTGGGTAGCTTTCAAATTCTTCTTAATTTTTATCATTTGGTCCTCCATCTCCTTGAGCAACTCTGGCCCAACTACTGCTCTATCAACTAGATTATCCTATCTCACTGGAGTATTGCACTTTCTTCCATAAAGTGCTTCAAATGGGCTCATCTTCAACAATGCATGATACCCATTGTTGTAAGCGAATTCTACCAAGTGCAGGTAGTCTTCCCATCTTGATGGTTTGTCCATCACATACATTCTCAGTATGTCTTCTATTACTCTGTTCACCCTCTCTGTCTGTCTATCAGACTCAGGATGATAAGTTGTACTAAAGTTCAGATTCATTCTGAATCCTTTGAACAATCCTTTCCAGAAATTCAAGGTGAATTTCGGGTCTTTGTCAGACATAATCGTTTTAGGAATTATGTGCAATCGTGTCACTTCCTTTATGAAAATATCAGCAACATTTGTTGCCTTGTGAGTAGTTTTCAATGGAATAAAATGGGCAGCTTTTGTAAGATTTTCCACCACCACCATGATCGAATCATGCATCTTGGTTGTTCTGGGCAATCCCATAATAAAATCCATCGTTACTACTTCCCACTTCCACTCAAGAATGGGTAAAGGTTGCAGCAACCTTGTTGGGTGCCTATGCTCAGCTTTAACTTTCTGGCACTCCATACATCTAGTGATGTATTCAACGATCTCTCTCTTCATACTCGGCCAAAAGTAATGGCTCTTGACCACTGCTACTATTTTTTGATATCCAGGGTTCCCTACATAAGGCACATTATGCATCTCCTGCAAAATCATCTGTTTCAAGCATTGGACATTAGGTACACAAATTATGTTCTTACACAACAGTATTCCATCTGTTTCCAATTTATAAACTTCCATCTTCTGTGGCATCTTACCCTGCTGTAGCTTGGCTACCAATTCTCTGTACTGCAAATCTACATTTGTAGCCTCCAGAATTCTTCTTTTAATATCAGTCTGATACATGCTAATGGTTGTAGCATGTAATTCATTCACCCTCCTATTGAGTGCATCAGCCACTTTATTCTCCTTTCCTTTGATATGCTTGATCTCAAAGTCGTACTCACACAGAAATTCCAGCCACCTACTTTGTCTAGCGTTTAAGGTTGGCTGATCAAACAAATATTTCAGACCATTGTGGTCTTTTCTCAATTCAAATCTGCTTCCCATGAGGCAATGTCTCCATTTCCTCAGAGCGTGAACGATTGTTGCCAACTCCAAATCGGGAGTGGCATAATTATTTTCGTGCTCTTTCATCTTCCTGGACTCATAACAGATTACAAATCCATTCTGATTGAGAACTCCTCCCAACCCTTATTTACATGCATCTGTGCACACCACGAAATCCACATTTGGATCTGCAATCCTCAATATTGGAGCATTGGTTAACAACTGCTTCAATCGCTGGAAACTTTTCTCACAGTCTTCAGTCCACTGAAACTTTTTCTCCTTCCTTTGCAAGGAAGTGATAGGGTGAGATATCTTTGAGAACCCTGCGATAAACCTTATGTAATATCCCACTAGACCCATAAAGGATCTAACTTCTGCCACATTCCTTGGCGCTAACCATTCTTTGATGGCCTCAACCTTCTCAGGATCCATGGCGATCCCTTCTTCTGAAATAATGTGCCCCAAGTAATGGATCTTCCTTTTATAAAACAAGCATTTTCTCAACTTGGCATACAGTTGGTGTTCTCTCAACACTTGCAGCACCATCCTTAGGTGTTGTTCATGCTCTTCCTCTGACTTGGAATACACCAAAATGTCATCCAGGAAGACAATGACAAACTTGTCTAGATAGTCCCTGAATACTCCATTCATCAAGCTCATAAAAACAACAGGTACATTTGACAGTCCAAACGGCACCATTGTGAACTCGTAATGACCATACCTTGTTCTAAAGAAGGCCTTGTTGATGTCTTCATCCTTTATTTTTACCTGGTGATATCTCGATCTAAGATCTATCTTTGAAAGTATTTTCGCACCTTTCAATTGATCGAAAAGATCGTCGATCCTCAGCAGAGGATACTTGTTCTTGACAGTTACTTTGTTCAACTGTCTGAAATCAATGCATAGCCTCAACGTCCCGTCCTTCTTCTTCACGAACAGGACCGGGGCACCCCAAGGTGACACACTTGGGAGAATGTACCCCTTCTTTAGAATCTCTTCAAGCTGCAATTGCAACTCTTTCAGCTCTGGTGTACTCATTCTATAAGGAGCTTTCGACACTAGAGTTGCTCCATGCATCAAATTTATAGAGAAATTGATATCTCTCTTCAGAGGTAGTCTGGGTACCTCATGAAATACATCTTCAAACTTTGTTAGTACCACATGGTCTCCAATCTTTGAGACTTCATCTCTGGATGCTTCCTCCACACGAGATGCAAACAATTGACAGCCTTTTCTGTAGCACTTCTTCAGCTACATTGCTGAGATTTCTTTAACAACCACAACTCTAGGAATTCCTTGGACTGTTTTCCTATTCCCCTCCTCATCCAGGCATGTAAATTCTTTGTTACGACAGTCTAGGAGGGCATGTTTTTGGTCCAACCAGTCCATCCCAATTAAACAGTCATAAGAGCTTAAAGGCAGAATATTCAATTCATCCTTCGTGCTCAATCCCTTCATGTCCACCGGATAGGACTTAACCAACTCAGTGACTTTCCTCTTGGTTCCTACAGCCAACTACACTAACCAAGACTTTTCATGTTTGCTTCTTGATAAATGCAAACTTTCCACCACTCTAGGGTCTATATAACTATGGCTAGCCCCTGAATCAATTAAAATAATAAATGGTTGGTTGTTAATCATACCTTCCACTTCAATCATGTGCGCCTAAAATTCAGCTAGCTTGTTGTCCAGGGCCACATAGATCCTTGGCATTCTACTGCTCATGTCCTCCACTGTTTCATCTTGTTGAACATTATGGACAGCTCTTGCTTTGCCATTTTTATGAGGACAGTCTCTGTACTTGTGGTTCTCTTTATAGCCCCAACACTGAATGGGCGTCTGTCTCAGCCTTTGTTCTCCCACTTCAGCCATTCTCGGCTCTCTAAACGATGGATGTCCTTGAGGACTATTTCTGAAAAAAGGAGGTTTGTTTCCCTTCTACCTTTGTTTTTCTTAAACTTCTTCTGGTCAACCCAAGCCTTCCAAAAGGTAGGCTTTTCTCTTTGCTTTTCATATAAGCATTTCACTCTTCTTATTGTTTCTTCCATAGTCTTAGGATCATCATACTGAATCTTGCCACCAATGGGAGGTTGCAGTCCACTCAGATACCTCTGAATCTTGACAGCCTCATCTTTGATGAATGGCACATACTTCAGTAATTCCAAAAACCTTCATTCATATTCATCAATGGTCATGCTGCCCAGCTTGAGTTCGAAGAACTCCTTCATCTTTCTGTCATAGTATCTTTTAGTTAGGTATTTCCTCTCGAAATACCTCTTGAATTCCTTCCATGTGATATCTTTCTCTCTAACGTGTTACACCTGCACAAGTTGATCCCACCACATGGATGATTTTCCTTTTAGTTAATACATCGCAATTCTTCCTTTTACATGAGAGGAATAATTCTGTAGTTGGAAATATTTCCTCATGCCAAGCAACCATGTTTCGACATCTTCCTCCTTCTTATGTTCTCCATCAAACGTAGGAGGCTTAATCTTATTCATCTCCCCTTTCAATTCATCCACTCCAGATATTCGATGCTTTCTGGTAGGATATGGGGTTGAACTACTGTGTGCTTCTCTACTGGAATGCTTTGGGGAGTGACGACGATGTCTGTTGACACTCCTTGATCTTGTTTTTCTCTCAGGGATCTTGCGACTCTCTGTCTTGCTTGAGTCACTCTCCTTTTCCAATTTATTTTCTATTCTTTCCAGACTCTTCAACATCCTTAAGTTGAATTGACCCTGCCTATCCCTGACTTTCATGAGCTTTCGTCTATCATCTTGGTGAGCCTGGGCATCTTTCTGCAATCTTTCAATTATTTTCATCATATGTCCTTCCTTATCCAATTCTCTTTTGTGCCCATTGGAGTTTGATCCTTCGACTCCCAAGTTGACATCCCTTCCTTCTCTTTCGTTCTCTGAATTGGAGGCAATCAACACCTCTTCCATTTCTATACTCGACGTCGATTCGCGGCTATCCTGACACTCGTTGAACTCTGCACACACAACATGCAGTCAACCGAAGTTTTTCAGGCCTTAAACCCTTAAGAAAACTACAACATTCATAAACCAGTGCGAATAAGAAAACGTTTTGATTCCACGAATTTTCCTGAGCTCTGTTTGGCTTTGCAATTTCTGGCAATAGCCCTCGTTTTCTTAGTCCCCAACCCATGCGTCCATGGGCCATGATCAAATTCTAAACTTCTAGGTGCTACAAGGCTTTCCAAACGAAACTTCAGGTTTCGATATTTCGGGACTTCGGGGTTTCAGGTTTCGGTGTTTTGGTCCTGGAGGTTCTCGCACTCGCTTCCCTCTCCAACTCCCAAGTTCCAAAAATTTGATTTCCTTACCCTCTAGGCCCACAGCACAGCTGTCGCCCACCAAGGTAGTGACACATGGTTTCCTTAAGAAGTTCCACCTCACTCCCAACGATGTCAAGGGGCCCCACTACTTTTACTTTTCGTTTCAGAGTTTCAGGCATCAGGAGTTCGTGCATCTACACATCTCGAACTTTCATTTGCCGAAATTCTGAAATTACGGTCTATTCATCTACTTGATCCAACAGTCAAGTTCCTCTCCTACGATCTACAATGTAGATCGTTTCAGGATTTTGGGGTTTCGGGTTTTCGGTAACCAGGAGTTCACGATGCAGCGACTCCAAATCTCTTGTCACTTCAATCCCCAAATTCTGATACACGAGTTCTTGTATGAGATCCAACGATCCTCGATGATTTGGATCTAATGGTCCAGATCTCTCCTATGCTTACACCTATCAAAGCTCTTCATCCCTAACTTCCGCGCTAATTGGTTGAATCCGACAGCTAGCGGCATTTCGACACTTCTTCCTAAAAGCGCTCCATCGTCCGAATCTACCCTTGTTAATCTCGTTAGCAATTCGGGACTTGGAGTGACCAAGAATTTGGCCTACGCTCCAAGTTCACGATCCCTAAATTCATGAAATGATCCAACGGTTCAAACCAACCATGATCAAATGACCCACGTTTATTCTGGATCCTAGGGTGGCGAGTTTCTCCATCCACTAACCACCTTGCAACTTCTGGCCATCTGACGGCCCTCGCGATTTCGCGGGTTCTCCACAGAGAATTCTGACCGTCCAACTCTGCTTCTCAAGGAATTCTAGCCAATGACTTGGTACCCTCCTTCTGAACCTTCATCTACTTGATCCAACACTTCTGGTGTGGAGTTCTCTCTCTCCCTGTGGCCATATACCACACCGGCTGTAGTTTTATAATACCGCTACACCTCCTGAGCTTTGTAACATGGTCAAGTAGTCCGTTGACACTCAGAAACATTATGAGTTCTGAAATTAGTCCTCCTGACACAATTTATTCTCAAAACCTCGGTCCAAAGACCACTTATCCGGCCCATCCAGGCTCAGCGTTGAAACTAGGCTCTGATACCATACTGTAACGCCCCCCCGGCCGTCATCCCACTGGTCGGGAAAATGCTACTGTGTGGAACAACATCATTCTAATACTTAATTTAATAGCATGCATTTAAATCAAATTAAACACATTTAACTCAAAGTAAGCACAAGATTACTGCTAACATAAATAATCCCTGGCATTAACAATAATTCATATGCACAACATAATACATGATACATATAAGCATCATCGACATGCAAAACATAATATTAAGCATAAGATGATACTTATCTTTGAAACCGTGGTAATTCCACCAACTATGTGCAGGACTTCCACGGACCTCCCAGCCTTAGACCACGCTGCTCATCACTCTCAGCAGTAGGTCACCCCCGAGATGGGACTAAGCTCCACCCAAGGCAAGGAATCCTAGTCTAGGCTGAGGTTACAGGGAAAACTACACAGAATAACCAAAAGGATTCTTCCCAGGATGCCTTTTTATGCCCACTACTAACAGACTCTCATTCCCCACATGCTTGTTTCGCCCCAGAGTATACACCTTCACAAGAACAGTCCATCGGTGCTTCACCTCCCTCTTTGGGCCTTGACAATAGGTCAGATCAGGAATTCTCAGAGCTCTGAAGCTGGTGTTGGACTCTCTCTAGGAGAAAACCACTTCCCAACAAACTCTCTCACCTGGAGGGAGTTGCTCACAGACCTGACAACCTACTTCTTCTACCATGGGCCTGACAACCCGCTTCTTCATCACACCCTTCGACTCAATTCCAACTGGGTGAGGGAAACCGCAACAACATCAAGCACTCAGTTGACACCAGGATGACAACCACAACAGAAAACGGGCATAGTCCCGCAAATGGCAATGACCAGATGCTAAAACATAGCACACTCAAGCGATTATTCAGGTGTCGGGTTCTACAGAAGACACAAATCGGCTCACGGTTTACCGGTTATAGGATGCATGACAGGAAATTATACAGAGGTCGAGGATGGAGGCCAAACACAGAGACCAGACGAAATTCATGAGAATACACCAGACAATCACAGAGGTCTCATGGTTTTGGTTTTCAGTGTTATGTGTGATATGCAGAGCTCAGACGCAGAGGTCACACAGTTTAGAAAACGAACGACAGAATGGAGAATGAACCCCCCCCCCCCACGAATGACTTCTGCAGTTTTTTAACTGCATGTGCCTGGGTCGACACATGTCACCCATGAAGCTGCATGCACTCCATCAGCATGCGTTCCTCTCCAGGAACTTAGGACAAAACCTATATTTCACATGGCTTTTGGAATAATATTAAAATATTATTCCCAAGGACTTAAGCCCCTAGGCTCAACACTTAGCCTCTCTTTCCAACCTTCCAGGCCCCAATCCCTTACCTACTCTGTGGAAGATTAGTCCCCCATCACTCATTCATCGTGGTCAGTTTGCATGCAACGGTGTTTATATTTTTATTAATGATCTGCATGATTACATATACAAAAGCAGGCTCTTGGCCTTAACACTTAATCTCTCCGGCCTAATAACACATAAGCTCACCAGCTTATATAAACTTGGCTCACCAGCCTATAAAACATAATTACAATTCACAATGCAAGATTTATACTTCATAGACATGATTTACAACAGGGCTCGACCTTGGGGACATTACATCCTTCATGTCAAATTTAGAGGAAAACTGAGTTTTCACAATCTTGATAATCTCCTTATTGTTTCCTATCAGCAACATGTCATCCATATACAAGACCAAATAAATCAAATGATCACCAATTAATTTAAAATACACATAGTGATCATTTTTTCTTCTTGTGAAGCCAAGTCCCAGCATATAAGTATCAATTTTTTGATACCACATCCTTGGTGATTTTTTTAAACCATACAAGGACTTTTTCAGCTTGCATACCAGCTCCTTCTTTCCCTGCACAACAAATCCTTCTGGTTGTTTCATATAGATTTCTTCTTCCAGATCCCCATGTAGGAACGTTGTCTTCACATCCATTTGTTCTACTTCAAAATCAAATACAATAGCAATAGATAACATAAATGTTATAGAAGTTAACCTGGCAACATGAGAAAAAATATCACCAAAATCAATTCCCTCAACCTGGGAATAGCCCTTTTATACTAACCGAGCTTTGTATTTCTCCATTTTTTCTTCTACATTTAGCTTCTTTTTAAATACCCATTTGTTACCAATGGGATTTCTTCTAGTCAGTAAATCCACTAGCTCCCAAGCCTCATTCTTATCCAAGGATGCCATTTCTTCATCCATGTCCTTTTTCCAGAGATTTCCATGATCTGAATCCACTTCCTCCCTGATAGTTCTAGGATCATCATCGGTAATACACAAAGCAAAATTTTAATGGAAATTAGATGGAGTATACCTTTCCGGTAGCCTTTTTTCTTGAACCAATCTCCTCAATAATTGAGTATGAGGATATTCTTCTTCTTATTCTTGTTCTTCTGTAGAGTCTGATTCGTCATCCTTTAAATCAAACTCCATTTTATCTGGTTCTTCCTTAATTGGTAAGACTTCTTGTTTAACAACATCCTTCATTTCTCTAAATACCACATCTCGTCTATATACAACCTTCTTAGTTTCTTGGTTCCAAAGCTTATAAACTTTGAGACCATATTTGTACCCAATAAAGATACACTTTTCAACCTTCTTATCTAGCTTACTCATGTTTTCCTTTGGAACATGAACATAGGCCTCACAATCAAATACCTTGAGATGTGTGAGAGAAGGTTTCTTACTAGTGCATACCTCTTGTGGAGTCTTTTCATCCAGCGTTGATGAGGGTGATCTGTTGACTAGGTAACATGCAGTACCCATTGCCTCTGCCCATAATTCTTTCCCTAAACTAGCACCATTGAGCATGTACCTTGCTTTTTTCCATCAATGTCTTGTTCACATTTCTACAACTCCATTCTGCTAAGGTGTATATGGAGTAGTCTTATGCCTTTCTATACCACACTTCTTACATAATTATTCAAATTCATTCCTGCAGAGCTCTCCGCCATTATTTGTCCTCAGCACCTTAATTTTTTTCTCTATTTGATTCTCAACAAGAGCCTTAAACTCTTTAAACTTGTCAAAGACTTCATATTTCTTCTTGAGGAAATAAATCCAAGTATTCCTCGAGAAGTAATATATAAATGAGACACAATACACAGATTTTCCCAATGATAGAACAGACACAGGTCCAAACACATCATTGTGAACTAGCTGTAAAATTCCTTCTGCCCTCGTTGCACCAAAGGGGAATCTTACTCGATTCTGCTTCCCATATACACAATGTTCATAGAAATAAAAATCCAGAGAACAGTTAGACATACCTTCAACCATACCTTTACCATGTAGTAGTCGAAGACCCTTCTCTCCGATATGCACCAGTCTTTGATGCCATAGCATAACCTTTTCTCCAAAGACTGTAGGATTTATTTCTTCTTCAACTCCAATATCAAGAACAATGGAACTATTACACCCATCACTAATAGTGATTCTTTGCATCTTATACAGAGTTCCAAATCGAACTCCCTTCAACAACACCATTGTTCCTCGAACCATCCTGCAAGTTTCCTTTTCAAATATTGTTTTTAACCCTGCATCGTCTATTTTAATTATAAAAATCAATTTTTTGGCCAAACCTGGGATGTGTAGAACACTAGGTAGTGTTATAATCCTTCCATCTATGAGCCTCAACTTGAATTTTCCTCGTTCTATGATTATGGTTGTCGAGACATCACCTAGGAAAGCATTACCTCCGTCATACCTTTCATATTAATAGAACCACTCCCTATGGGGAGTCATATGAAAGGATGCACCTGAGTCAACCAACCATGCCTCATGATCTGCACGTGTGCTTGAAGAAGCCAAGTACACATCCCCTCCTTCCTTGGATGTATTTTCTTCTGTAGAAAGAGCTTCTTCAGATCCCTTCTTTTTCTCAATTTTGGATCTACACCGTGTCTTGTAGTGCCCTTCTTTTCCACATCTCCAACATACCTTTACAAACTTTCCGGGAGACTTATATTTTCCCTTAGAATTAGATCTCCCACTTGTGGACTTAGATCTTTTTCTTTCCTAGGAGTGTCCTCTTGCAAATAATGCATATGTGCTCTATCCTTCCATGTTCTTCTGTCTCATCTCCTTCGACAATAAGGATGAGACCACTTGATCAAACTTCAAGGAAGTTGTATTACTACCTATGACCACAACCAGACTATCCCACGAGTATGGAAAAGAGAACAGTAAACTAATACACTTATCTTCATCTGAAATTTTAATCTCAACATATACTAACTGACTTACCACAGTATTGAAGGCATTCAAATGCTCTGCCACTAAGTCTCCATCTCTCATCCTCAAGTTATATAGCTTCCTTCTCAGGAATAGTTTATTTACTAGGGACTTAGACCGATACAACTTCCCCAACTTATCCCATAAATATTTGGTTGTAGCTTCCTCTGACACATTCAGTAATATTGAATCTGAGAGACACAGTCAGATTGTGCTCTTTGCCTTCTGATCCAACTTTTTCTAGTCATCTGTTGAAGTTCCTATAGGTGTAGTTCCTAGATCCACCGCGATCCATTGATCTCTGTCCACCAACAGATCTTCCATCTTGAGCTTCCACAACTCAAAAATTTTCCCATTAAACTTCTTGATCTCCATTTTTGAACTGCTCGCCATTTCGTTTCACCTCAAAAATCAATACCAAAGATCTCCCACTGTAACAAGGCTTATTATAGTCCTAAGTCAAACCCTTGACCACAAAGGCGTCCCTCTAAAGCCAACAAATCTCTGATACCAAATGTAGATTTTAACCTTGTAAAATATTTTACTGCAAACATATTTTCAATAAAAGAACATAAAAAATAGAATGACAAATACATACATTACATAGAGATTTTTCCCCTGGAAACCCAAACCGAGAAAACCAACATATTTTATATTCATTCACAGTCATACATTGTTTACAATACAATATACATATAGGAGCCAGTGGCATCCAAAACCCTAACCCAATGACCTGGATTAGTCAACAACCCTAATTCTTTAACTATAAATAGAAAACCATCGACAAAAATCACGTGCCAAAAAACTGCCCAACAATGGACACAAAAATCGAGGCAACATGAAAAACGAGGCAAAATGAGACATGTTTCCCAAGGAAAAAAAATTATTGGGGGCATTTCCCCGACAACCCCCTAAGGGGGGGCCTAGAGGTCCCCCCTGCATGCTCGACACAACATAAAAAACACTATGTCTAGTCGTGAAAAGAATATAACACATACCCAACATATTTGTTGTAGCCCTGTAGTCTAGCCATCTTCCATTTCGGTGAGAATTTCAATGGGTTTTCATAAAGAAGTTCACTGCCACATATTGCATACTTTTCAGTTGTGTTGAGTCAATTGTCGATTCTATTAATGTACACAGTTGCAATTATAAGTGGTTTAGTGCACTATTCATAATGTGTTTGACGTTATTTTTCCATAAGTCCCGAATGTAAATGCCATTCACATCTTTAAATCCCCACCTCCTCCTATTAACAATTTACTTTGTTTTCTTATGGATATATAATAGTTACACTAGAGCCAAGAGAAATTGAACCACCATTGTTCTATAGTTAGACCTCTAATCATGTTTGTGTACTAGAGACAATCTACCATCATGGGAAAACCCTCAGGAAGCAAATTCATAGCTCAAAGATACAACGAATCCATGCCCATTGAATTGTGTGACCCATTAGTAGAGATCATTGGATTTTTGCATGGAAAAGTGGAGCACACCAGACTGGTTGATAGAAACTTCTCAGATGGGGACCTATTTCCTGACATGAAGACTAAGGTGTAAATGGACCAAATTCCACTAGAGTTCAGAGATATTGCTTCCATACTATAGTGTGTTCTTGAGACCCTGTGGGATTTGACCCTCTTGAATTTGTTGGACTTGCATGTATTAAATTCCATAGGGGAGGTGACCAAATGTACAAATTTTTTTATCAGTAGAGTGCATGGTAACTCCTTTTGGTTGGAAAGAGCTTACCCAATTCACATCTAGGATATTCATGCACTAATAGGCCACTTGATGGAGGGACAAGATGTACCAGAGGTGTTTCAAGGTGTTGGAAAGCATGGGCAGTCAAAGGATGAACCTAGACTATATGCCTAATATCATACTAAGAGAGGAAGCCATGGTGCTATCATCTCCTAGATCAACCATGACTAGGGGAGTCTAAGAAAATGACAGAAGGGCACATACGCTAGTTATCTCAAAGTGTTATTGATCGATAAGAAGAACCATTTGGGTTTGGAAGCTCACATCCCTCTCATCTCAATAAAAAATAGAAATAAAGGGTTGAGGTTTCCAACTTGGTTGTGATGAACAATGGGTTTATCGACTAGTTAATATTATCAGGGTTATAGAGGGAACAAAAAATAAGGATTTGATATAAGAAGAGGTGAACAAGGAGGAAGAAGGGGAGGTTATGGCTATCAATGAAGAGAATATGATAGGATATTGGGGAATGAAGGAGGGTGAAATAGTAGCAAAAGAGGAAGAGGAGGATATTTCTCTAAAAGAGGAGAAAGTGATTGAATTGATGCTATGGGTCAATTGCTATCATATATTT
>JZKD02S2027299.1:45311-56479 GCA_000966675.3 Picea glauca
ACAAAAATAATGGTGCACCCATATCAAAAAGAAAAAAACCCTCTGTCATACGATTTGTCAAATACAACAAACATTGTGACAATGAAAACTATTGTAGAGAAAAATTGTTGTTGTATGTTCCCTTAGATGAAAATGAAGAGACATTAATGCATAACTTCTGTACATGGGAAGTTGCGTATGTTGCATCTGAGACTATGGTGCACATCAATGAAGCTAGATTTACATACAATGTTAATCCAACATGGGGCAATCTAGAGGTTGCACTTAATGACCTAGAAAACCCTGGCGATCATGATGACACATTCAGAGACCCAAAAACATCTAGAACTTCTTCTGAGTCCTATGACTTACAAGGATATTTGCCTCGTCCTCCAGCGGCTGGAAGTGAAAAACGTATCAATCATGGATTTCAAGTTACAAAACATCCTTTCCTAATTGAAAATAATGAATACCATAGAATAAGACATCTGTTGAATCGTGAACAACAAACAATTGTAAAGGATATTTCTCTTGAAAAACGCTTGAACATGAACAATCCTGTGCACTTGTTTCTTACAGGCGGAGCAGGAATAGGCAAGACATTCACAACAAAAGCATTGTTCCAAATGATCATACGAATCTATGATTCAAACAATTCCTCTGATCCTATGAAACCAAAGGGCCTAATAGTTGTATACACAGGAAAAATTGCATACAATGTTGGTGGAACAACAGTCTACTCTACATTTTTAATGCCTTTTAACAAGTCACAGTTTCTTCCACTTAGCAAGGAAATGTTGGATACATTAACTAAGCTTTATGAGGAACTCCAACTTGTCTTTATAGATGAAACATCTTTGATTGGGAGTCGGTTCTTGTATTCCATTGACAGTCGACTAAGAAGCATAAAACATGTGCAAACGAAATACTTTGGAAACATTGACATGATATTCTATGGGGATCTTTACTAGGCACAACCCATCCAAGATTTTTTGATATTTGAACAACCCACGGTCAACATGCAAACAGTCACCCATGAATTTTGGAGAGACAATATTAAATGATTTGAGTTGCATACTACAATGTGCAAAACAAATGAAACATTCATTTCAATTATGAATAGAATGCGCACCAACAACCAAACACATGATGACTTGACCCATATCAATTTGAGATTATTACGGCCTGCACCAATAGACCCAAAATTCCCTTACCTGTTCTACAAAAATTAAGATGTTGCAAACCATAATAGCCACATGCTCTCAATAATGCCTGGCGATGATATCATCATCAATTCGATTGATCTGGAAGAAGACAGCCATGGAAATGTGCCACAACATGAACATTCAGTCACTTTACCTTTGCAGCTTGTCCTCAAATTAGAAATGTTGGTTGAAATATATGCCTGGAACTATGATTCACAGGATGGCTTGGTGAATGGTGAAGATGGAATACTGAAAGGCTATACCAAGAAAAAAAAAGTGGATGTCCTTTGGATTAAGTTCCATGAACCACATATAGGCAGGCGATAAGCAAGCAAGTTGTCTTATCTATATAATTCAAATACTGGAAGCGATTGGACGCCTATTTTGCGAATATCGAAGCCAGTATCAACATCAACAAATACAGGTCAACTGAAGATTCGAAAACAATTTCTGATTAAACTTGCATGTGCACGTGCAGTCCATAGATCACAAAGACTAACACTTGATAAAGTTGCTTTTCAGCCTACTAGAATTCAGATACATGGACTTGTCTACACAACATTGTCCTGTTTTAGAAGCATAGAGTCCTTGTATTTACTAAGTCCTCTCACAAAAGCTAACTTCAAAGTGAAACATAAATTTGATATTGAAATGGAACGATTGAGGACCACCGCAAAATGGAAACTGCATTATGATTACCAATCCATACAAACAAATTCATCTATATCAATTCTCTCACTTAACACTCGCAGCTTAAATGCACACATGGATGATATATTGAATGACTATGATATAATGCAATATGATATTCTATGCTTGCAAGAAACACACATGGCATTATGCACGCAGAACAAACAATTCACAGATCACAATTGCATATCAAATTACATTACACATGGGGTCATGACGCAAACCCCCTACCTCTATTGGGTCCATTGATCTCCCGGTCTCTGGATCATTCAAATTTCTGAGCTGAAATGGCTCTTTGGGATCTTGTTGGAACCCTTTGAACAAATCCACAGGTCCCTTCATGAAAACTCCACCGACACAAGAAATGCACCAGGCGCGAGTCTTCATCTGTACGTGACCACCAAATATGACAACGACCTTTTCCGAAAATGGATTTCGGGCTTCGTGACTTCGGGAATTCTGAAGTCGCGAGTCTCTTAACTCTTCAATCCCTGAAACCCAAAATTCCGAAATACCGAAGTACCAAAATTTTGGTTCTATGTGATTGTGTCCTCCGTGACCACAACCCTTCTCCAAATATACGTCGCATTTCGTGACTTTGGGGTTTTCAACAACAAGATCCCCAACTCCTCATAATCAGAAGTACTGAAAAGCTGAACCCCGAAATGACAAAATGTGTGACCGCAGCCCCACTCCAAATATACGTCGTGTTTCGCAACTTCGGGATTTTCAACACCAAGATCCCTGACTCCTTGTCATCAGAAGTACCGAAAAGTCGAACCCTGAAATGACGAAATCTCCTTTCCTGTGGGATATCAACGGCTATGAGCCTCCCCTGATTCGACAACTTACATTCTTTCAGGATTTCGTGAGTCGAGACTTTTTGTCTCACGAATCCTTCTCCTTGAACTACCGGTATCCGAAACCCCGATGGCTTCTGGATTTCTGCCACGCGTCCTCTCAACGATGGATGGTCCTGATCTTTTCAGGACTTTGACAAGTCCTTCCCTTTGCATATATGAGAGTTAAACCTCATGCACCTTCTCCTGGATTCGATGGCTATCAGATCCCTGTGCTAGATATGATGGTCCATATATGTTCTTCTGCGCTCTCTCCTGCTACTGCCTAGACACGAAACTCAACGGTCCAGATCTTTTCTCCAATGCCCACCTTCAATGGCAGTTGTTCTCTCCTAAGATCACGCTTCTTCCTTCCCCTTGGAAGATTTATTGTTCCAAAAAGGCCTCGGCCTTCATCTTTGTTGCGAATCCTATATCCTCGGATCCCACCAGTATTCTAAGGATGTTGTCCCTCCTGATCTTTTTTGACTCTGAAACCTCAAAGGTTTCTTGATCTCTGCACTCCTTACAGGGTCCCTGCACTCAACTGTGTTATCCTTCCTAAACTTGGTCAACTCAGAAACCTTGAAAGGTTTCTCAATCTTTTGCTCTTCTCGGCTACTGCTCTGTGCGCAAAAGGAACTGTTCCTCCTAAGCTTCTGAACTTGAGACAATTTCACTCTGAGCGCACTTGTTGTGCTATTCCTTCCGAGCTTAAAAAATTCAGACAAGTTCTTATTCGCACACTCCTTGTGCTTCTGAGTTTTCGGATAACTAAATTCGAAGTATTTCTTGCAATGAAATTCTTCACGCCCTCCTGGCATTCTTCTGCTCGATGCACACCTTGCAGAGCCTTTCTTCACAGAGTGTTCAGTAACTCTGTAAGTGCCTTCTCCTTGACACTTCCCTTTCCTTAGAACTCAAAATAGAGTTCCCTGGTGCACTYTATGCACTCACTCAATTCCCTCTTGGCAGAGCTCTACAGAACCTTCAGTATTTCTATCTTCCCTGAACTCGAAATAGAGTTCCTCCTATGCACTCTATGCACGCGCTCAATGCCCTCCTGGCAGAGCTTTTACAGAACCCTCAGTGATTCTATTTTCTCTGTGCCTTTCTCTACACAGTCTTCACCTCCAAGGTGTTCAACAACCTTGAGGCTTCTCCTTGAGTCTAAGACTTCCTCTGGTGCGCCCTCCTGGCACGTCTCTGTATGAAATTCCACAGAAATCAGAAGTGCACTCTATGTACTAACTTAGAGAATTTGTAGTGTTCTGTCATGCAACCTTTGCATGAAGCCACAAAGAACCCAAACCTGAAATCAAAGAACTCTCAGATAGGAAAATCTATCTATCCCTGCAGATGGAATTTAACATACATCTACAGCATATCATCAACACATAAATACATTCATTCATGAATTCACAAACACATGAACAACAATATGTAGGAAAAACTGCTCTGTTTGTATTAATATGAAATGCCTCTTTACAATGTGTTCGCGCTCCGACTGCAACAAAGTCTCGTCTCTCCTCTCTTGTCCAACCTATTCTCTCTACTCTTATCTACCTCTCTATTGACTAACTCCAACAGATACAAAGGTTTTTTTTACAAATGGGGCTCCTCGAGCTCTTCCCTCCATTCTAAAAAAATCTCATAAATTACAATGAATTACATTGAATGGGCCATCTAATCTGAATTGGATCTAGATCCCCATCAACACGTCATCCATTAAAGGTGACACTAACTACAGCCTGCTCAAAGGAACGGCTTGGCTCTTCGGCCTTATAATCATTTAATTACATTTTCAAAATTTGAAGAACGAGAGGGTTGTGCCTCTCTTCTTCCATTGAATGCACGTTTGATATGATGGTTGGCTGGCGCTTGATGACATTAGAGTGATGCTCCTGCATCAGGTCATGATATTGGTGAAAAAACATCTACTAATTTTGGACCATATACATATCGAAGAAAACAATGTTGAGTTGGTGCTTGCAAAATTTTTCCGAAAAGGGATTACGGGACTCCTAAAGTCGCGAGTCTCTTGACTCTTCAATCCCCAAAACCCGAAATGTAAAATTGTTGAAGTACCGAAATTTCGGTTCTATGTGACTGCATCCTCTGTGACCACAACCCTTCTCCAAATATACGTTGCATTTCATGACTTTAGGGTTTTCAACAACAAGATCCCCGACTCCTTTTCACCATAAGTACCGAAAAGCCGAACCTCAAAATGCCAAAATGTGTGACCGGAGTCCCACTCCAAAGATACATTGCATTTCGTGACTTCGGGATTTTCAACACCAATATCCCTGGCTCCTTGTCATCAAAAGTACCGAAAACCCGAACCCCGAAATGTCGAAATCTCCTTTCCCGCGGGAGATCAACGTGTGTGAGCCTCCCCTGATCTGACGACTTATGTTCTTTCAGGATTTCGTGAGTTGGGATTTTTTGTCTCAAGACTCCTTCTCCTTGAATTCTCCGTATCTGAAACCCCGATGGATTCCATATTTTTTCCACGTGTCCTCTCAACGATGGATGGTCCTAATATCAGGACTTTGACAAGTCCTTCCCTTTACATATATGAGGGTTAAACCTCGTGCACCTTCTCCTGGATCTCATGGTTATCGGCTCCCTGCACTAGATCTAACAGCCCAGATCTATTCTCTCCGCTCTCTCCTCCTGCTACCTAGACATGAAACTCAATGGTCTAGATCTTTTCTCCAGTGCCTGCCTTCAATGACAGTTGTGCTCTACTAAGCTCATGCTTGTTCCTTCTCCTTGGAAGATTTCTTGTTACAAAAAGGCCTCGGCCTTCATCTTTGTTGTGAAGCATGTATCCTTGGCTCCTGCCTTTATTCTAAGGATGTTGTCTCTCCTGAGCTTTGTCGACTCTGAAACCTCAAAGGTTTCTCGATCTCTGCACTCCTTGCAGGGTCCCTGGACTCAACTATGATATCCGTCCTGAAATTGGTCAACTCAGAAACCTTGAAAGGTTTCTCAATCTTCTTCTCTTCTCAGCTACTGCTCTGTGCACAAAGGCACTGTTCCTCCTGAGCTTCTGAACTTGAGACAAGTTCACTCTGAGCGCAATTCTTTCGTTATTCCTTCTGAGCTTAAAAACTTTAGACAAGTTCTTATTCACACACTCCTTGTGCTGTTGAGTTTTCAGATAACTCAATTCGAAGTATTTCTTGCAAATAAATGGTTCATGTGCTTTTGGAGTTCTTCTACTCGATGCACACCTTGCAGAGCCTTTCTTCACAGAGTGTTCAATAACTCTATAAGTGCCTTCTCCTTGACACTTCCCTTTCCTTAGAAGTCAAAATAGAGTTCCCTAGTGCACTCTATGCACTCTCTCAATGCCCTCTTGGCAGAGCTCAATAGAACCTTCAGTAGTTCTGTCTTCCCTGAACTCGAAATAGAGTTCCTTCTGTGCACTTTATGCACACGCTCAATGCCCTCCTAGCAGAGCTTCTACAAAACCCTCAGTGATTTTGTTTTCTCTGTCCTTTTCTCTGCACAGTCTTCACCTCCAAGGTGTTCAACAACCTTGAGGCTTCTCCCTTAGTCTAAGAATTCCTCTTGTGTGCCCTCCTGGCACGTCTTTGTCTGAAATTCTGCAGAACTCATAAGTGCACTCTATGCACTGAACTACAGAACCCACGGTGTTTTGTCATGCAACCTCTTGCATGAAGCCACAAAGAAACCAAACCTGAAATAAAAGAACTCTCAGTTAGGAAAATCTATCTATCCCTGCAGATGGAATTTAACATACATCTACAACATATCATCAACACATAAATACATTCATTCATGAATTCACAAACACATGAACAACAATATGCAGGAAAAACTGCTATGTTTGTATTAATATGAAATACCTCTTTACAATGTGTTCGAGCTCCGAATGAAACAAAGTCTCGACTCTCCTCTCCTGTCCAACCTATTCTCTCTATTCTTATCTACCTCTCTAATGACTAACTCTTATAGATACAAAGGTTCTTTTTACAAATGGCGGCTCCTCGAGCTCTTCCCTCCATCCTCACCAACTCTCATAAATTACAATGAATTGCATTGAATGGGCGATCTAATTCGAATTGGATCTAGATCCCCATCAACACGTCAGCCATTAGAGGTGACACTAACTATATCCTGCTCAAAGGCACGACTTGGCTCTTCGGCCTTACAATCATTTAATTATATTTTCAAAATCTGAAGAACGAGAGGGTTGTGCCTCTCTCCTTCCATTGAATGCACGCTTGATGTGATGGTTGGTTGGCGTTTGATGACTTTGGAGTGATGCTCCTGCATCAGGTCATGATACTCGTGAAAAAACATTTACTAATTTTGGACCATATACATATCGAAGAAAACAATGTTGAGTTGGTGCTTGCAAAATTTTTCTCATGAAACAGAAGTTGCAATACTAAATATTTATGTTTCTCCCCATGCAACATTCTCCAACATAGTACATGTTATTTCCAATGCATTGGCCCATTTCCAACTTAACGGACCCATTGTACTTGTAGGACACTTCAATATTGATATGCTACAAAATACTGCCAGAACAAAAGAATTGGAAAACTACATGTGCAAATACAGTCTCCGCTTTCTTATGAATAACACAAACCATCTGCAAAATGCACTAATTGACCATGTTTGGTCCAATGTGCCCATTCCTCAATACAGTATGTTTGTCTTAGACACATATTGGTTTGATCACGATACAATTGGTATTGCACTTGAATTATGACATATACATCAAAGTTATTGCAAACTCATATTTGTATGTTTCAAAGCATATATGTATCTCTGATTTGTACACACATCGCTCTAGAGAGTTTTCTACTCGAATTATAAAATTTACATTGTGTAGGAAAAAAAAAAGGTACATCCTCCCAAAAACTATTTCTGACTCTATTCAACATATTCTATTTTTTTTTGTATATGTACATAGTATTTGCCTTTTTCTTTACATCTGAACTTATGTTCATATCAGTTTTTCTTTGTACTTTTGTTCATAGAAATAGATAGGAAAAGAAGAGGATGCAAAGAACTCCTACCCACACACATAGACCAAGCCATGCAAAGGTGCACCCTTTTCCTGCCCGTGTTCCATAGTAAACAGTTTTTCGTTTACTTTCTCTGTGTTTGTCAAACTTATTTGCAGCTATGTTTTTTTTGGTTTATTTTGTTTTGCACGTAGAGGCAACTACCCTGCACATCCGCCATCCAACAGATGCAATGTTGGGCCGGCCACCCCACAAGACCACTTGTGAATTTATATATCGTCCAAACATAACAGCTATTCATAGGACATGAAACATTAGAGGCATATTGTGCAACTCGCAAGTGCGCGATCCAAATAATGGCATCTAAAATCTCAGTGACCTCGCAAGTTCTCCTGTCAAATTGTATATCATGGAACTGTATGCACTATTTGTAGAACACAGAACAATAGAAGTATTTTTTTGAGCCCTCCCACTCTAGAACCCGCAAGTATGGAATGCGATATGGGTACATGGTGTATAAAATCTGATGTCGATACTTAATAAAGGTACAAATCTAATTTTTCCTCGTTTCTGCACACACCAGTCTGGTAACCACAGAGTTGGTGTTGCACATGAATTATGAAATATGCACTAGGATTCAGACAGAGCCAAGTCCGCGATCCAAATAAGTGGCTAGGTATGGAATAAGGGATCTGTGCATATTTGATATGTATTGCTCATTTCTGGGATCCTTCCAAACCTGGAGTAGAATGTTGAGCCGACCAGAATGTAAACCCACTTGTCAAATTATTGTCATAAGTTATTTGTAAGTAACCTAGCAATAGAGCCCTGTTTTTTACCCCGCCAGCTCGAGAACCCGTGATCCAGAAACTGTCAATGGTCTATAAAATATAAGCCAACCCGCAAGTCCCCTTGTCTATTTGTATATCGCAGAACTGTGTGTGCTATTTGTAGAACACCAAACAATAGAGCCATTTTTTTTAGCCCGCTCGTTCGAGAACCCGCCATCCTGAAAGTGGAAAAGTATGGAATGACATCCGTACATTTCTTCACTGAGCAATTTTGACTCATGCAACCTCAACATTGTAAACTCAATAGTTTCATTATGCACTTTCACACTTGGTCATTCCTTCCTTGCATTATCTTCCTCATGCCCATCACCTTTGCATATCTGCATAATAAGAAATAGTGTTTATATATATATATATATATATATATGTCTTATTTCTAAATATTTAATGCTAACAGGTCATCATGCAGGCACTGTCTAAGCTGTCATTGATGCGTGCAAAGCTCGAGAAGTTCTACCATCAATGCAATTTATGTGAAGGATTTTCTTATCCCTTCCCAGTCTTAATTTCAAACGCCATGGAATGCCATTCGCACGTCGCCATCTTGCTTCCTTTCAGAAACCTCCAATCTCTTCCAAGTCTTAATTTGAAATACCATGGAATGTCATTCGCACGCTGCCACCTTGGTTCGTTCACAAAACCTTCACTCCTTAAATGTTCTTCGTTGTAACTGCCACCTTCGCACTTCTAAGTATGCAATAATTAATCTTTACTTCTAACAGTTCATCATACAGTACACATAGATATTGTCATTAATGAGGATATTTTCCATTTGCACGCATGGAAGCAATGTTTCCGGGGGATTATATTGTCCCCTCCAGTTCTTCATTTCAAGCAGCATCTAGAGCAAATCAACGTTTCAACAAAGTACTGGCACCAACTCTACAACAGTTTTGTATAAATACAATGAACATCTTCCTCACGACCTTCCCATGCAGAAGATGGGAAAAAAAATTGCAAGGGAGGCGGAGCAGCCCGAAACTTACAGTGAAAACATGGATCTTGATGTTGATCTGGAAAACATATTCTGCAACCTTAATTAGCTCACAGACGGAATTCATCCTACCTACTCATTGTACATGGTTGATACCCTAATTTTTTACGAAGATGAATCCTACGTATTCCAGAATGTTATTTTTGAATCTGAATCAAAAAAATTAATCATTGAAAAAAAAGATGTAAATAATAACCAAAGAATACATCGTTCATAACTTGACCTTGCCAATATGCAGGCGTCCAAAATATCTCAACTTCACATGGAAAACAAAGATTCTCTTCATGGCTCCGTTGGACTCATTGAAGTCGAAAATGCCAGACTAAAGAACCGCATTAAGGAATTAGAGGAAGCTTTGTTTCCTATGTCATTGCTTCATAGTTCTTTGCGAATAGCAATGTCTGCTACTACATGCACTCCTACAACAAATCTAAAAGGGTCCTTCAGCTTCCTTGCATCCTGTAGAGGATATGTTGAGAAAAATATCAAAAAATGAATGGAACTAATTATGAAGGCCTGGGAAACATCACAAAATATGGATTCCTTGGGGAGTAGGGCACATAACTTGGTCCTACTTTTGCAGACGGATTTTAAAAATGAAGAAATTTTCTATGTGCACACGACCATCCCTTTTTCTTTTCATTTCAACAACATGGTAGAGACCAGAAGAAGACAACATGATATCTCTTCCAATAAATGACTCACTCAACTAGAAGCATGCTGGAAAGAGAAAGTGAAAAATTTGTATGTCATCATCCAATCATGTGAGAAAGCAATATCAAAGAAAGAAACATTATTGACAAAGCTCACCAAAATAGACTTAGTAGGAAACACAAACGGCTTCCAGGACCCCAGCTTAATCTTTAACTCACTAGCATCAACCAAGCAAGCTTTTGATAAACAAGTTGATAATTTGAAAGCCTTGTCTTTAGAAAATTTTTACAGCATTATTGAATATTATGAACAAGAGGTGCACAACTGGCTAGTCCAGTATTCAGTACAAAATGCAGACATCAATGAAACTCTATGCAAACTTTCAATTGATCTAAGCGAATTAGAAAATGAAGTTTTCAACATTCAAATCTGCAATGACATCAACGTCGCCCCTTTGAGAAACTATATTGAAGAGAAATTGAAGTGGGTCATTGCCCAAATCCAACAGGGAAATGCATAGTTCTTTCTTTGTCAATTCAGTTATTCCAACTTCTCTGAGTAGAAATATATAGCCAAAAAATGATCTTACCATTTCTACTTTTAAGGTATTACATTCTACCGTGTCCAAATCCTTTCCACAATACTATTTCTTGTACATATTTCTGTTATGGTCCACGGGAGCCCCAATCCCAGTCTATATGAAAAACACATTTACATTTCCAGGGATATGTAACAAACTATTAATTTTTTCATACACTCCAAATAAAACTATTCCTTTGTCTGCTTATATATTTACATGTTCCTAGATTTTTATCTTCAGCCATGCTGGATGTGAAGACATTCTATTTAATTTATCTCAAATCTCTTTTTCTTCTATGCATCTTTTCTTCGGCCTGGTTATTTTCAAAATAAAGTATGAAATAAATCACTGACTCAAATTTGAG
>JZKD02S2027310.1:19825-30499 GCA_000966675.3 Picea glauca
GTCTTCCCGTGAGGGATTTCACCATAAGGGGACCACTTTGGAGTTCATCAATATTTACTTCTTATAAACCATGAAAAAACAATAATGAGTCATATTTACATCAAAAAATATTGGGTCCATTACCCAAACCTTTATTCTACGGAGCTTTCTTCAAGGGTTGACATCAATGACAACCAACCTTAATCAACATCTCTATCATATAATTGACACAATCTTGATTCGCCAACAACAGTCAACCCACGACATGTAGCCCTGATCTTGATATCCATGTTCATTAACATATAAATACTTCCTTTTAAAAGGAATCATCCATAAAATACAAAACCATATTGATACACAAACGTTTCTTTAAAACTTGACAAGACCACGATTATATTTGACGAATCAATCATACATAAGTTCCTTTGCAACTCAATTTGAATCATGATCATGCTAGTATTCGACACAATAAGAAAGACCATAGTCGACTGAAGGAAATATCGCGGTCGTAGGTAACCACATTTTTCTTCTTGCTCAAATAATTTCATCACAAAGAGGAAACACAGAGATTCTACCAAGAGATGGTCTTTGAAGTGCGAGAGATCGTTCCTTTAAAAGTTCCACAATCATTAAACTGGTAACCCAAAATATTGAAAAACCCCATAAGGTGCCTGAGCAAGGTAGAAGCAAGTCAGACTCAAAGTCGGGCTCTTTAGAATTTAAATGCAGAGAGGTAACGAAATTCTGCTTGATTTTTTTTTTAAAGCACAGAGATCTCATAACCTTTTACATACTCAAGAATTTACCACCGAGAAGCAACCACATGCCACAAATATAATCTTGAAAAAAAATAGAGAGGCATGCTCTTTGAAACACCCCAATCCTTCAACTTATAATCCCAATATCTTGACAGAACCATAAGAAAATGCCCGTGTGGAAAATAAGGCAATTTGAGCTAAACAACCCAGGCACACACAAATGTCTCTAAAAAATTATTGCAGAGAGGAAACAAGGGTTAGTTTAAACCATGAAGGATACTCAAAAACACAGAGACACCATGTATCTTTCCAACACTGAGGAGGTCGATAACTTTCGAAAACAATTGATAGTGATATTTCCTCACAATATAATAGTCGTCATTATAGTAGAGATGAGAGGAGTAGGTGTGAAAACTCTTCGTGAAAATAATGCAACTTGTATCCATTCGATACATACACATGAATGTATTAAACATTCTGGGAAAACCAATATTGGACTGTAGAAAGATTTCGGTGAAATGACAATAAATAACCAACCATACAAACAATAACTCAACACTTAGCCAAAAGAACCCCACCATTGTCGACATTTGCATTGCAACTTGGATAAAGAATCACAACAATGACTGAGAGGGAAAAAGGGTTGACAACAACTGATACACAGACTAGCAGTTAAAACCCTTCAACAATAAAACTCAGAGCTCATTGCACCATTGTTACCATTTTTTCACAGAGAATCATCATAAATAACCAAGCTGGCCGAGTAAATAACCAATGCACAAAATTTATAATCAATAACACTGATTACTTTGCTTACAAATGCCAACATTTTGTAGTAATCACAAAGAAGCCAGAAAACAATATTGACACTCAGTCAAAAACTCAAGAAAACACATAACCCATGAAATCTCGAGCCACCATTTGATTCATAATACAGAGAGTCCATCATGGATGGAAAGCAAAAAGCCATACCTGTGAGAAAATCACTTCAATGACGAACTGGTCGAGTTTTCCCCTTCCAATCCTGAAATTGCAGAGCTTCTACAACCAACAAAGAAACAATGAAACTATGCTAGGGTGACGGGCTCAAGTGAGGTTTGGAGGGACGTGTAGTAAATGCAGGTCACTTCTTCACCTGGCCCTATTCAATTCCATGTACGAGCCAACCCATTAACATAACATCCACCATTAAAATAAAACCATATCCAATCTAAAATTCAATGCCATATCCTTTGTATAGATTCGATACCATATCAATTGAATAGTGCACCACCTGAGACATATCATAACTATACGTTAAACTTATGCCATAACAATCATATATCAATGTTACCATAAGTGTCTTCATATATACTCTTTAACAAAGCGCATAGTATAACAGCTAGGTCCACCATTTCACATTTGTCACAAGGTTTATGTGTAATCTTTTGTCATAGCTCTAACACTAATACATAGTTTTTCTTTTCGTTTTGATCAAGCTCCCATTTTATTATCCTTTCCATAAATCATATATGGATCAATGTTATAACATAACATAGCACCTGTAAACATCATAATCCTCATACCCATGGCGTTGCCTTATACCACAAGTAAATTTCAACAACATTTAGCAACAATGCATCAACTACCCATTTATCATATCAAATTAAACCACATCTGCATCATCAAATGTATAGAACTATGTAGGAAACATCATAACAACAACAACATATAAGAATAGCATGTTTATCCTTGCGCCTCTAGTCTACAAGGGGGTCCCACCTACTAATTATATATTATCATTATAAATAAATAATATCGTTTAGCAATCCTTTGCTGGTAGAATTCATCGTTGTGATTTCAATCATCAACAAACTGGCGACTTCACAGGGAAATATGTTTCCAAAATATTAAGAACTCAGAATGTTTGGTTTTGCAGATCAGTAAACATCAGATCAAGAAGATATACATGAGAATGATTATGCAACAGGGGGAAGTGAGTGGATTTAAGGGAAAAATGACTAGGATTTTGGGAATAACTCATGGAAAGTGTTAAGAATGAGGGTTTTATCCCTGTAATCATAATAATTCAATTAATCATAGTAAAGCATTCTTGACTTCAAGGAGAAAAATTTTCTGGTATGCTCTTTTGAATCTTGGAGCAGACGGAAGAAAAGGGAAAGCATAAGAGGGATAAAACCAACTATATTATATAACAACAGTTGAAGTAGATAACAATTTCAATGATGCTTTTAAGGGGAACATCATGATAGTTGTGTAACCTGATTGTTATTGATTAACAATACTTTGAAAAATAGCGTCATTGTGGAAAAACTAATCTAACATTTTATTTTGACAAGAAATGAAGTCAAATAAAAGAAACAAAATAGCAACAAAAAAAACATGACAGAGAGGAAATGAAACAACAGAAATTAAATAAAAGAAATGTAAAATCAAAGAAAATAAGACAAACTATAATAAGAAAACATTCCACACAACGTTAAAACTTTCAAGTTGGTTCCACGTAGTGTTTTAAGTGGGAATCGTTAGTGCTATAGGAAAACAATCGCTCTTGTAAGTCCTTTAGGATGTAAGAATTTATGCCCAGAACAAAAGTGATCTTAAAAGGACCCAACCATAATTTTTGGAACTTTGAATGCCTTCCTCTATCCGCATGAGTTGAATCCCACAACAATACCTTCTCGTTAACCTTAAATTTGACAACCTTGACACTTTTGTTGAAATACCTTTTAACAATATGTTGTCTTCTCTTTATATTATCCTAGGCAAATGTCCTTTGCTCCTCTAAATCCAAAAGTGCATTCATTCTTTGAGAAACATCAAAAGAATTTAATTCTTCGACCTATAGCATTAACCTTAGGGAGGAAATTTCCAGCTCGGTAGGCAAAATGGATTTTTGACCATAAGCAAGCTGGAAAGGAGTGCAACCTTTGATAACCTTGGTGGTAGTGCAATCTTCCCAAAGGGCGTAAGTGAGGAGAGTGTGCCATTGACGAGGCTTATCTTCAATGAGCCTCTTGATAATTATTAACAGATTCTTGTTTGTAGACTCGGCCTACCCATTTTCTTGGGGATAATAAGCTGATGAGGTAAAATGTTTAACCCCCAACTTAGCTAAAACCTGGGTCATCTTAGTAGAAATAAAAGTGAGACCATTGTCTGTAATAATTTCCAAAGGAAGACCAAATATGGAAAAAACATTAGTCTCAAGGAAAGAAATCACATGTTCATCCTGCGAATGCTTAAGCGGGACAACTTCAATACATTTCGTAATATAGTCTGTAGTTGTAAAGATAAAAGCTTTCCATGTTGAATATGGAGGATTAATAGGACCAATAAAGTCTAAACCCCATTTTGAAAAAGGAAAGTCAAGGAGGATAGGTTGTAAAGTCATAGCAGAAAGACGTTATTTTCCGGAAAACTTCTAGCACTTGTCACAAGATCTTGAAAAATTATAAGAATCATGAAAGATTGAAGGCCAATAGTACCCTTCCCTGATAATATTAAAAGTAGTAGTTTTAGAAGAGAAGTGACCTCCTACATGAATAACAGAATTTGAAGATCCATGAGTCTCTTGCAACAATTTTTTTTCTTCCTCATTGTTCACACAACAAAGTAGCATACCATAGGTAGATCTCCTAAACAACAAGTCTCATATAATGACGTATATAGAATATTCGAGACAGAGCCTTATTCTTTGATGGGTATCTAAGTTATCTGGACATCTTTGATTTTGCATGTAATAAACCAGATCTTTATACCAAGGATGTTCAACCACCGAAAGGATTTGATTGTCAATATAAAATAGTGTTGATATAAAGTTATCTTGTTCATTAATTTCTTCACTTATTTCAGCATGTTGAGCTAAGTGAAGGGATAAGTCACGTCCCTTAAGCGTTTTAGAAGTCATGATGGTTAGATCATGCTCCTAAATCTTGGAAAGACAATGTGCAAGCTTCCCTGAAACATAAGTCTGTGAGAGTAAAAACTTGACAACAGGTAAAGGGACTTTTGCTAGCACGTGTTTACCTAAGATGAAGTGGTGAAAATTTTCAACAGATTTATTAAGAGTGAAAGCATGCTTTTCAATAAAATAATTTTTAAACTCGTCATCCAACAAGATTTGACTCATGTAAGCCACTGGTTTTTCATTATCTTGGTCATCATATTGCATGAGGATAGCGAAAACTACTTCCTTTGTGGCATTAGTATATATCATAAATTCCTTCTCAAAATCCGTCTTCGCCAAAACCGGTGTGGAACTGATTGCCTTATTGATTCCTACAAAATAATTTTTGACATCAAATGTCCAAGAAAAGGAGAGATCTTGCTTAAGAATATTATGAATTGTCTTGACCATTACAACAAAATCAAGAACAAACCTACAAAAAAAGTTAATAATCCCCATAAAGGCTTGAACCTCCTTTTTGGAAGTAGGAGCAAGAATATTTAGGATAGCAACAATCCTTTCAGGATCTATGCTTATTCCTTAATCAGAGAAAATGTGCCCAAAGATCTTGCCCTTGGTAACGCCGAAAATTGACTTAGAAGGATTTAAAGAAATGCCAATTTTCTTGCATCGCATGAGAATCTTTCTAAGATGACTGAAATGATCTAATTGTTGTTTATAATATAGGCTTAAGTCATCAAGATAAATCTAAATAATTTTACCAATCAAATCGTCAAAAGCTATTTGCATAGCTCTTTGAAAAGTGGCACTTGCATTATATAAGCCAAAAGGCATACATTCATAAGCGAAAGTGCCCCAACGTGTAATAAAAGTGGTTTTAAATTTATCTATCATTTTCACCTTGATTTTATTGTAAGTAGAAAAATCGTCAAGTAAGGACATCATATGTGACCCTGCAACTTGTTGCAAAATCATTTCCATATTAGGGAGAGGAAAATGGTATTTAATACTGGCTCTATTCAATGCACGAAAATAAACACATAATCTAATCTGACCAGTTTCTTTCCGAATGAGAACCAAATTAGAAACCCTCTCAGAATACTTAATAGGGAAAATTATCCCATCCTTCAAGAGTTTTCCCAACTCCTTTCGAATAGTTGCTTCCAGTGCAGGGTTAATGGGTCTTTGTTTTTGCCTAACCAGTTTTATGCCCTCCTTGATAGAAATGGAATGTTGTATAACAACATGATCAAAACCATGAAGATCCTCATAATACCAAGAAAAAACATCTTTAAATTCACTAAGCAAAAACATTTTTAAATTCACCAAGCAACTTAGTGAACTTCAATTTTTCTTCATCAGAACATTGAGCACCTATTTTAGCATTCTTTGGACACTCAGGTGTTCCAATGTTCAAGGAAATGGTTTCACCCACTTTCCTTTTCAACTCCTCTTCTTTATGTTTTTCTTTGTTTCCTACATCACTCGATGAAAATGAACTTTCTAGAAGAGTCAAGCCCTTAGGAATTTTGTTATCTTCCATTGATATAATTTCCTTAGGCTTATAAGGTTCATTTTGAATGAAAGAACATATGCTCTCATCACTAGGGAAGACCTACCATGACTCTACATTGTCCAGGATGTGCAGACAATACAAATATTGAAAGGTTCAATCAGGTCTTTGTGGCAGAAGTTGTCGAGTAGGAGAGGATGCAAAAACAGCTAACCTATCAACCATTGAGTTCAATTCCCTTTTAACATGAGTGATGTTAAAATATAGAAAGTTCAATATAAGTGCCTAAACATTTTGGGTGTAGCGTTTCATTAACTTTTTTCTAGGAGAATATATCTTATGTACAATGTTTACAACAAGTTCAGAATCCCCAAAAATTGTAAGGTGACCACAACCTATATTATAGGCATTTTCAATGCCTAGCAGTAATGCTTCAAATTCAGTGATGTTTTTTGTGTAAGAAAATTCTAACCTATAGTAAAAGTTATGAATTTTACCCACGGGAGAGTACACGATAATACCAGCTCTATTTCCTTCATTGGAGCATGAACCATCAAAGTGCATATGCCACATTCCATCCTCTATGTTGATTTGTTCCAAGGTAGTGTTGTCCTCATCTGCAAAGATGGAATACACTCCTAGGTCCTCCTCGATATAATTCACATTAGGTTGTGGGACACTCTCTATATAAGGTGAAATCCTTCCCTCCCTTAGGACTATGATGTTTTTACCATTCCAATGAACGGATAAGTGTGTCCCATCAAGTGAGAGGTATACACCTGTCAAATCTTGTTGATCTCTTCCCAAGATGATCGAGTAATTACTCATTGGCATATCGATTACCTGAATATTAAGGTTTGTCCTTATTTCAGGATGCATGCACAAAACCAAGGTCACATCCTTGATTTCACCTATGGTCGATTGTTGTAAACTATTATAAGAGAGAATGCTTCTGGCGTTTTCATGTGTACAAGAAAAACCTATATCTTCCATAATAATCTTCGACATTACACTTGGGCCTGAACCGCCGTCAATGAGGCAACAATGGGCTATTTTTTCCATAATCTTTACAGAAACTAAAAAACGAGGGTTTTTTTATAGGGTGTCTAAATTTATATACACCTACTTTATTTATAGTTTAATCCTCTTCATCTACTTCTTCATAGAGGTTGTCTACAATGGAATCTTTTCCTTCCATAAAAATTTTCAGATGCTTGTGTTGCTAAGGGAAGACAGCCATGTCCAGGAGGGTAGCATCAACTTTAATATTATCCAATTGATTGAGAATGTTGTATTTGGAAGAGGGAAGAGGGGAGGTAGTTCCTTGACTGTCAGGAGCCTTAGAAACCTGGATAGTAGCAGCTGGTGAAGATGATCTTGGGATAGAAGAAGTGCTAGGAGGATCATATTTACCTTTCGAAGCATAGGATTTATTCCTAGTATTTATGATCATAACATCCTATAGATCTGCAAAATCAAGAACAACAATTGCAGTTTCAAGCCTGTTACCAAAGATTTTATCTCTGACACTCTTCTTTACCTCACACATACTTTCCTCATGGTTTTCGTCACAAACATTACACCAACTATGAGGCATGATGGCTTTAGGTTGAAAGTTATTTTCATTAAGATTCTTAAAGGGTGGTGAAGAAGAATATGAGGCCCCAGGGGTAAGTGGGGGGACATTTCATTTCCGCTCATACACTGGCATTCGATTGTTCATGTCTTTTACAAGCTATAAGAGGGTAGACATGTTCGTCTGTTTAACTAAGTCTCCCTTGGGAATACTTGTTCTTTCAAGATGTTCTTCATACTCTAAACAAGTATGCAAAGCAGAACTAAGATTATCAATGGCTTTTTCTTCAATCATATGATGGTAAGGGGAAGGTAGAGAATTATAATAATGCATAAAGGTGGCCACCACTAGACGCCATTTTGTGAACGACAGGTAAGGGAGAGAAAGACGAACTGGGTAAATCAGACAAAGTTCTCCTTAGAGTACTTTGTTGGGCTGATAAAACAAAGTTTATTCTTCCTATTTCAGAAATAGGGTTAATGTCAGGTGATAAACCTCTTATTCTCCTAGAGATGTGAGGGTTTAAGGAGATGAAAACAAGATCTAAACTGTAGGAAAAATAAAAACTATGGTTGATTCCTAGGTTTTCTTTGCCTAGCTTCCCAACGTTCTTGGACACTTATGTCTTGTTCAATCACTACCCATGAGCGATCAATCTCAACTCAGGTATTAGTCGTCTCTAAGATGGTATTAAACAAGGTTAAAGAAATGTTGGCCTAATCTTTAAGATCGAGCTCAATATTTGGATTCCTTGTAACATGTACATTCATGAAGAAAAGAAACAATCAAAGAATCAAAAGAAACAATATAAATAAATTCAATGAAAATCAAGCTTATAATCAACCAGAGAGATATTGAAAATCTCCCCAGTATGGTCGCCAAATAAATGTTGAGGAAAAGATATGAATTTATCTTACTCAAGCATTTTTGAATCTTGCTTGGCTAAGGCAAGATAGTCGAGAATATTACCCTATGTTTATAGCCTCAAAAATTCTTTCCCAATCCACAAGTATTAACTACAAGGGCTTAGGATGATTTTTTGAAATAAAATATTGTTGCAAAATATAACATTTTTATGTAATTTTTTGAACGTAATAGATTGCAGAAAGTAAATGTGGAGATCAAAAGAAAAAATACCAAGTCACAGATTAACATAGATGAGACATAATAACAATCTCTTTATTTCATTCCAAGAAATCAAAAGAATCGTTTTGTTTACAAAAATCCCTATGGGGGCATGGACCAAGGTCAAACTTAGATATCCCCAATGAAAACCATACAAAAGGACTCTGACAAGAAGTAAAAACTGAACTTTAAAATATGGATCAGCTTGCCACAGACTGCTGCCCAATTGACTCTGCACAATATCCTTTATCAGCCATGAAACTCAATTCATAAACAGACAATTCTACACAAACTATCAAACATAGATCAACACCTCCGAAACAAGCATCTGAATGATATGGTTCAGCTTTGAACCTTGTTGTCTACAATAGGATCTTGTTGTCATAAAAGAGAATTAGGATTTTAATGAATTGAAGAATGAATTAAAACTGAACTATCTCAATAAAACTCAAGACAAAACCTTATTATGCTTTCTCCTTCTATTCTCCCCTTTGTTCTTCCTTCTCAGTTGGATTTTAAGGATTCCAAATTAGTTGAAGTAGTTCAACTACCTCATTTAGTCAAGTTAACTAAAACGTAACTAATCTTTAGTTTAGGAGAAGAAATAATAATAATAATAATTAAGGGTCTTTTTATTAAATAATAACTAGTAGGTGGGACCCCTTGTGACTCCCTTTTATTTCTTAACAAAAATAAACATAAGTATAAAATCAATCATACACATGCCTCCTTGTGGCTCCCATAATTTTTTTCCACAATTTGAAATGTAAAAATCAGAAATATTTCAAATTATATACAAACATGTAAATATCCACAATATCCAAAAATAACTTGTTGTCCAAAACTTTCAGAAGCCCACTATCCTCAATAAATCAATAATAACACATAATCAAAAACTAGATTTGCCACTTTGAGAGGCAATTTTTCTTTTGTTGATGCTATCCCCTTTTGACTTCCTTGAATTAGCCTTAGGTTGGGTAGAACCTTGAGGCTTGATCTCACAGATGACATGAGAGAAGTCATGTCTCAAGTGCATACAAGATGATACTGTCTTGGCTGAGTCACTTGAAGGGGAGGAGGGAGAAGCAACAACTTTTCTTTTGTCATGCATATGGTGGGCCTCGGTTTTGATTCATTTTCTTGCATGGGAGGACTGTACAGGTGAGTGTGCAGGAGAAATATTAACATTTGGGTTTACAAGTGGAGGAGGAGGAGGTAATGACAAGTTTGGCCAAACACGATGGTGGGAGACTGATGGGTGAACAATCTTCTGCCATCCATCATTCTCAATAACTTTGGGCTGCAAAGATACATGGGGAGGCACACAGATACCAGGAACATTTTGGGGTTGGAAGGGAGGCCTCTCTGGTCTAGGATGGATTATCCCTTTCCCAATCCAATTGAAAAATCAAGCTTGAAAGAGATGGTTTAACTCTTGAGGATCGACATCAAAATGTATTGAGAATCTGGGCCTTCTAGGCCCTTTGTTTTGGTTTCCTCTTCCCCTATTGTTTCAACCAGGATTTTATCCATCATTCTCAAGAACTTCGGGCTGCAAAGATACATGGGGAGGCACAGGGATACCAAGAAGATTTTGGGGCTAGAAGGGAGGCCTCTCTAGTCTAGGCTGGATTGTCCCTTTCCCAATCTAATTGAAAAATCCATCTTGAAAGGGATGGTTTAACTCTTGAGTATCGACATCGAAATGTATTGAGAATTTGGGCCTTCTAGGCCCTCTTTTCTGGTTTCCTCTTCCCCTATTGTTTTGGCCATGACTTCCTCTGCTGAAGAAGCTCATATTGTATGCAACAAT
>JZKD02S2027310.1:30509-56479 GCA_000966675.3 Picea glauca
CATGTAGGCCCTGAAGATAATTAAAGAAAATAATTACAAAATAAGAAAGTGTCAGGTTGGCCCTAATGTTAAAAGGAAGTGACATAAATGGTATAAATAAACATCATTATACATTTGTTTGATAAAAGTTGAATTTCAGAGGAAATAAGAAGAAAAGAAGGCCGGATGTTAAGGGAGGATGGAGTCTTTTGGTGATGTGTTCTAAGGTATGTTATTTTCAGGTCATCTTACCATTTTTGCTATAAAGTTTTTTCTAGAATGATTCAGATGGTGAAATCGCTATGTTATTGAGAATACATATCAAGGTACCTCTGGTAAAAATTTCAGCTCTTGATTCGCTATAATTATGGAGCTACACTCTATGGAAGATAAGGTTTGTGACCGGTCTTGAAGCTAGTCAATAAACAGGTGTTCCAGGTAAAACAGTCATAACGTATTCATCGAGAATCCAAATGATGTGGGACAAATTTCATTGGAAATATTACGGATTTTAGTTTCTTGTGTGTGAGTTTTAGAATCGGATGTTAAATATTGAGCGCGAGGCATTCTGTACAAGTTTGGTCTCCTGAATAGACTAGAATTGAATAAAGTCTACCATTCGTTCTATAACTTCTTTTTGGGGAGGATTCAAGGAGTGAAACTTGGACGAGTTTCAAAGAATAGATTGAGTAATATTATATACAGTATCAAAGTACTCTAAGAATTGAAGAATTGCAGAAATTGAGGAAGTCTCAGGAAGCATTATCAGGTTCTATGTGATGATTGGTTGATGGTGATGATTTAATGTAACGTTTTATTATCTCTAATATATTCTTGGGTGGAATGAAGGGGAAAGGATGGAGAGTTCAACTCTCTCTTGATATTGGAGGATTGTATATTCCTCTTGGAGTTTTATCCCTCCCTTTACATTTGGAAGTTGTAGCTACCTTTGGAAGTCANATGTCTCTAAAACTTTATTTCAAAGAGGAAACGAGGGTTAATTTAAACCATGAAGGATACTCAAAAACACAGAGAGACCAGGTCTCTTTCCAACACCCAGGAGGTCGATAACTTTAGAAAAACATTGACAGTGATGCCTCACAATATAACAATCGTCATTATAGTAGAGATGAGAGGAGAAGGTGTGAAAAATCTTCGTGAAAATAATGCAACTTGTATCCATTCAATGCATACACAGGCATGTATTAAACATTCTAGGAAAACCAAGATTGGACTGTAGAAAGCTTTCGATGAAATGATAGTAAAGAACCCACCATACAAACAATAGCTCGATGCTTATCCAAAAGAACCCCACCACTATCGACATTTTCATTGCAACTTGGATAAATAATCACAACAACGACTGAGAGGGAAAAAGGGTTGACAACAACTGATACACAAACTGGTGGTTAAAACCCTTCAACAATAAAACCCAGAGCTCGTTACACCATTGTTACCATTTTTTCACAGAGAACCATCATAAAAAACCAAGATGACCGAGTATATAACCAATGCGTAAAATTTATAATCAATAACACCCATTACTTCGCTTACAAATTCCAACATTTTGTAGTAATCAAAGAGAACCCATAACACAATATTGGCAATCAGTTAAAAACTCAAGAAAACACAGAACCCATCCAATCCTAAGCCACCATTTCATTCATAATACAAATATTCCATCATGGATGGAAATAAAAGAGCCATATCTGTGATAAATTTGCTTCAATGAAGGACTGGTCGATTTTTCCCCTTCCAATCCTGAAATTGTGGAACTTCCACAACCAATAGAGCAACAATGCAACTATGCTAGGGTGACGGGCTCAAGGGAGGTTTGGTGTGGCATGTTGTAAATGCACATTGCTTCCTCACCTGGCCCTATTCAATTCCATGTATGAGCCAACCCATTAACATAACATCCACCATTAAAATCAAACCATATCCAATCTAAAATTCAATGTCATATCCTTTGTATAGATTCGATACCATATCAATTGAATAGTGAGCCACCCGAGAAATATCATAACTATATGTTAACCTTATTCCATAACAAGCATATATCAACGTTGCCATATTTTCCTTCATATATACTCTTTAACAAAGCGCATAGTATAACAACTAGGTCCATCATTTCACATTTGTCACACGGTTTATGTGTAATCTTGTGTCATAGCTCTAGCACTTATACATAGTTTTTCTTTTTGTTTTGATCAAGCTCCCATTTTAGTATCCTTTGCATAAATCATATATGGATCAATGTTATAACATAACATAGAACTTGTAAACAACATAATCCTCATACCCATGGTGTTGCCTTGTACCGCAAGTAAATTTCAACAACATTTAGCAACAATGCATCAACTACCCATTTATCATATCAAATGAAACGAAGACTTCATAATCAAATGTATAGAACTGTGTAGGAAACATCATAAAAGAAACAACATATAAGCGTAACATGTCTATCCTTGCGCCTCGAGTCTACAAGGGGGTCCCACCTACTAATTGCATATTATCATTATAAATAAATAATAGCGTTTAGCAATCCTTTATGGGCGGAATTCATCGTTGTGATTTTAATCGTCAACAATTGTGACAATATTTTGAGTGTTGAATAGTTATGGACATTAGGTCCCATCACCATGGATTTTTTTGTTTTATATGTGAGTTTTAAATAGGATGGGCATCGCTACACTTTCCAAGGAATCATAGTAAGTTTTGCAAACATCATTATCTCACACCGTATGGAAAAAATTATTTTAAAAAGGCATTCATACATTGTCACCCTATTCCTTTCCCTTCAATATTTTGAGACATTTTCTCAACCCATCCATCCTGACATGCAGTTATTCTTGGCCAAAAACCATTCCCTCTTTGAAACCCCCCAAGGCCTACCACCCTCCTGAGGTGCACATGAAAATTATATTCTACTCATACCAAGTATTATCCTACCTAATGTACTCCCTTATCTCCACCCCTTTTTCCAAAAAAATGAAATCGAAAAGATAATTCAAGAGTTTATAGTTGTTGGTGTCATCCACCCTAATACCAATCCTTATTTGTCACTAATTGTCATGGTCCTAAAAAAACAAGGCACTTGACACACATGGCTTGACTTTTGAGCTCTCAAAAAAATAATAGTCAAGGATAAGTTCCACCTTCCTATCATTGATGACCTATTAGATGAGCTCAAAGGTGCTCAATTCTTCACCAAACTTGATCTTCATTCTGTCTATCACCAAATTAACATGAAGGAGGTAGATATTCCCAAAATTTATTTTCTCACTCATGAAGGCCATTACAAGTTCTTGGTGATTCCCTTTGGCCTTTGCAATTCACCTTCCACCTTCTACAGTCTCATGAACAACATATTTCAACCCTTCTTTCGTTATTTTGTCCTCTTCAAGTTTTTTATGACACATTGGTCTATAATAAAACTTGGCATTCCTATGCCATCCATATGGATTAGTTCCTAGAACTTCTTGTAAATCATCAAATCGATCTCAAGAGGTCCAAATGTGTCTTTGGTGTCATTGAAGTGGAGTATTTGGGTCATATTGTTAGTCACTATGGTGTACATGTGGGCCCAAAGAAAATTGAAGCAATGAAGGATTGGTTACATTACAAAACTCTTAAAATTTTACTAGTTTTTCTTGGTCTCACCAATTACTATAGAATTTTTTTCAAGAAATGTGGTAAGATTGTAGCTCCCCTCACTACCTCACTTTAAAAAAATTATTTCAGTTGGAATGAAGTTGCAGGTCGGGTCTTCTAGGATTTGAATAATACTACGAGTACAACCTCATTACTCACTCTTCCATAATTCATTGAGACCTTTTTTTTGGATTTTGATGCCTCTAGTACATGAATTGGAGTCATACTCATGCAAGAGGGAAGACCATTGGCCTTTACCAACAAACAAATTTTAGAGAGGCACTTGGAAAAATACACTTATGAAAAAAAAAATGGTTATATTGTACAGTGTGGATATATGACATCCATACCTACTTGGGCAATGTTTCTAGATTAAAATAGATCATCACAACCTAAAATGATTCCTGGAGTAAGGGATTTCATCCCTCGAGCAATAGAAATATGTCACCAAAATGTTGGGATATTATTATGAGATAATTTATAAGAAGGGAAAGGAGAATGTAGTAGTATATGCTCTCTATCGAAAGTATGCAGAGGAATCGTTCATCTTTTCACTCTCCTTCATTGTAGAAAATTGGTTGAATGATGTCCACAAAGAATTCTTCACAGATTCCAAGATTACCCACCTAATCTAACAACTTCAAATGTGTAACGTACCTAGTCTCCCAATTGATTCCTGTTACCACCACTTACAACATGCTACTACAAATCACTATGAGATTCCTCTAAATCAACCAATATATAACATCCCCAACATACTACTAAGCAATGCTACTCCAAAAAATCCACTCTGCAGATACTATACTAAACTCTAGTATGTGCAATATCACTTGAAGTAATACGGGCAACCTCAAACTGAGATGCACCGCACTAAATTACTCCTTTTAATACAAATTTACACAACAAAAATAACTCATCAACTGTGTGCACCAACATACTGATCAAACAACACAACTATGTGTACAACCACCCTGGTGTCACATGCCAATTCTAATTTCCCCGTGCACGAGATCTAATTCATTGAACACGCACATGAGTTCCAGCCTCTTGTGAACACCAGCTACTTTCCTGCACACATGGCCATTCAATCCTCTTCTTGAATACTCATAACCAAAATCACAAGGTTAACTTAACAAGAAAGACTATCAACATTTGTCATATCCATGCACAACTACAAATACAGGCTATAAGAACCATACTTACATGCTCAAGCAACATTAAACATAATAACAACAACTACTTATATGCGACAACATACAATAATTAACCCATAACAAGCATAGATAAATAACACACAATAAACATGACAAGCACATAAGAACACTAATCTTTTAATGAAAGTCACCAACTGTGAGGAGAACTTAGATGTTCCTCCCATCCATAGATTATGTTGCTCATAAGCTTTCAGAAATAAGTCATCCTCGATCTGAAGCTTAACCCCACTAGGGAAAAAGGTTCCTAGTGTCAAGCTAAGGTTTGATTCTCAACAAAATTGCTCAATCCTAGGTGCCCGCTAGTGCAACTAGCCTACAGACCCTCATTTCCCACGCACCTGTCACACCCAAGGAAGTGTTCCCCTTCTCTGTTAAATAGTTCTTTGGCTACCCTACTTCCCTTCCACGGTTACCAGCAACAGGTCGGATAGGAATTCTTTGAGCCCTGCGACTAATTCTCAGCGCACCAGGGAACATTTCTTAGAAAAAATCTCACTTGGAGAGTATGCCCAAAGGTCTGACAACCCACTTCTCAACAACCAATCTCTCACCCAAGGAGACTGCTAACAAGCCTAACAACTCATCTCTTCAATAGTAAACTATGATTACATACCTGCAACTCCTTACAAGCTTCTCTGTGCAGATAAGGTAATAATCGCCCTCTTTTGAAACCAACCCCCTTCTCCACTAGAGAGTCAAAAATGAATAATGGATTCTCTTCCTACAAAATACGTTGAGGCCAACAATATATATTGCATTCCTTCAACTCGACACTTGTCACCTTCAAAAGTAGCTTTATCCACTTGGTGACACATTCCCTGCCCTCGAGAACTTAGGATATAATAATTATCCAACATTACACTTTTCTAGAAATATTATAAAATATTCCCTAAGTCTTACGTCCCACCCCCTTTTCCCTTTTCCAGTGGAGTCATCCCCCCATCTCTTTTCATTTCAGATTGTATGTGCATAGCGATGTAATATTATATTATATTTGAGATTATATATACAAGGATAGGTGCACTGGCCTATCTATTTCCAGACTCACTAGCCTCATAATCACATAGGCTCTCCGACCTCAATACATATACAGACATATATATACATATATATAACTCATCTCTTCACACACTTCTAGGTCATTCCCACACACTTACCCAAGTGTGTGCAACCCTATGAAATGTGCACAATTACCCAAGTGCACACAACACTATGAAATATGTGCACCATGTCTTTGCTAACAATCACATGCACTACTCAGGTGTGCGCAACACCAAGCATTAGTGCCAATGACTCACCACCCTAAATGTGCATTTACATTTACAATTGATACCACGACTCACCAACCTATATGTACAATTACAAAGGGTCAAGATTATGGACATTACATTTCCTTCCCCCTTATTTATGCATTGTTACCAGTGCATCAAATAAACATGTACATACAAAATCTCAAAAAAATTCAAAAATATGTGGATACTCTATTTGCATAGCATCTTCATGCTCCCAGGTTACATCCTCGGGACCGTACTAGTTCCATTGGACCTTTAGCAGCTCCATGGATCAATTCAAGAGTTGTTTTATTTTTCGATCCAATATGAAAATCTTTCGCACTTGAAAACCACCTTACGAATCCACCTAAATCACATTTCAATCAATAATATGATTAGCATCAAGTACGTACTTCTTAATCAATGACACATGGAAAACATTATGAATACACAAGGATGCAGATAATGCAAGCATATATGTGATAGGACCAATCCTTACAAGGATTTCAAATATCCCACAATATCACGCTTCTAACATAGAATATTTTCCCAACTTCAAGGAACTACGCTTGGCCTTCTCTTTCAAAAACAAGTGATCACCCACTTTAAACTCTCTATGGGTTATGCCTTTACCTACACATATTTTATGCATGTCTTGGGAAGTCTTTAGATTCTTCCTAATCTTTACCATCTTCTCCTCCATTTCCTGAAGTAGCTCTAACTCAACTACTTCACAATTTTTTGGGTTGTCCAAACTCATTGGCATGTTGCACGTTCAGCCATAAAGTGATTCAAATGGGCTCATATTTAAATATGCTTGATACCCATTGCTATAAGAAGAATCTACCAAATGAAGGTAGTCTTCCCATTTTGATGGCTTATCCATCACATACATCATTAGCATATCTTCAATCACCTGATTTGCCCTCTCTGTTTGTCCATCTGTCTCAGGGTGATATGGTTCCAAATCCCTTGAATATCCCTTTCCAAAATTTCATGGTGAACTTGGAATCTCTGTCAGACACAATTGTCTTAGGTACACCATGCATCTTGGAAATTTCTCGCATGTAAATATCAACAATGTCCATTGCCTTGTGTGTTGACTTCACTGGAATAAAATGGGAAGCATTAGTAATCTTTTTCATCACCACCATAATAGAATCATGTTGCTTAGCAGTCCTAGGAAACTTAGTTATAAAATCCATGATCACAACTTCTCACTTCCACTCGGGAATGGGAAAAGTTTGTTGCAAACCAGTTGGATGTATGTTCTCAACCTTGACCTTCTAACATTCAAGACATCTAGAAATAAAATCAACAACTTCCTTTTTCATACCTAGCCAACAATATTTCTTCTTGACTGCGACAATTGTCTTCTGGTAACCTGGATTTCCAGCATAAGGAACCTTATCCATTTCTGACAATATCATTCCCTTCAACTCCTGAGAATTTGACACGTAGATTCTGCATCTATACATGAGGATCCTATCCTCTCTCATCTCATAACCCTCAAATTTCTACTGTGACATACCCTGCTATAAAGTCGCCTTTATGTCCATAGAGCGCAGATCTTATTTGGCAACTTCTAAAAAAAAATCGCAAAAATATGTCTAGTACATGCTAATTGTTGTAGCATACATCTCATGCACCCTCATGTTGAGTGTGCCATCCACCTTCTTCTCTTTTCTTCAGATATGCTTTATTTCAAATTCATACTCACTGAGGAATTCTAACCACCTGCTCTATCTAGAATTTGGACTTGGTTGTTCAAATAGATACTTCATACCACTATGGTTTGTCCACAACACAAATATTTTACCCATGAGATAATGTCGCCACATATTCAAGGCATACACTATGGATGTCAGTTCCAATTCATCAGTAGCATAGAGTCTCTCATTTTCTTTTAACTTCCTTGACTCATAGCACACCACATATCCATTCTGACTCGGTACTGCACCAAGTCCTTCCTTGCATGCATCCATGCACACAACGAAGTCTGCATCAAGATAAAAAAATTCTCAAAATTGGAACGTTTTTCAAAAAACTATTCAAGTGATGAAAACTCCTTACACAAACCAGAGTCCATTCAAATCGTGCACCTTTCTTATGCAAATATGTAATTGGATGCACAATCTGTAGGAATCCTTCGATGAACCTTTTGTAATATCTTGCCAATCCCATAAAGCACCTTACCTCTGCGACATTTCTTGGTGTTGACCATTCCTCAATGGATTTTATCTTTTTCAGAACCACAACTACTCCTTCCTTGGAAATAACATGACCCAAATAATGAATCTATCGTGTATAAAATGAACACTTTCTCATATTTTCATAAATTTGATGCTCCCTCAACACCTTCAACACCATCCTCAAGTGTTTCTCACGCTCCTCTTTAGAGTTTGAGTAAATAAATATGTCATCCAGAAATACAATGACAAACGTATCTAAATAACTTCTGAAAACTCCATTCATTGAACACATGAAAACAACTGGTGCATTTGACAACCCAAATGGCACCACTGTAAACTCATAATGATCATACCTTGTTCTGAAGGAAATCATATTGATGTCTTCGTCTTTTATTCTTACCAATGTGATATCCATATCTGAGATCAATATTTGAAAATATTTGCATGCCCCGGAACTGATCAAAGAGGTCATCTATCCTTGGCAAAGGATACTTGTTCTTTATTGTTACCTTGTTAAATTGTCTGAAGTCGATACAAAGTCTCAATACACCATCCTTCTTGTTCACGAACAAAACTGGTGTCACTTCACTTGGGCGTATATACCCCTTCTTCAAAAGATCTCCAGGTTGCATCTGCAACTCCTTCATTTCTGGCATACTCATCCTATCAGGAGTTTTGGATACAGGAACTGCTCCCCACATCATATTTATAGATAATTCAATATATGCTTTCGGAGGTAATCTTGATATATCTTTAAACACATCCTCATACTCTTTCAGTACTGTGTATTCTTCAATACTTGGCACTTTATCCTTAGATGCCTCTTCCATGTGCACTGCAAATACTTGACATCATTTACTACATATTTTCTTCAGTTGCAAAATTGAAACTTCTCTAATAGCCATAGCCCTTGGAATTCCTTTAATTATTCTCAAATTTCCTTTCTCATCCAAGAAAGTAAATGTCTTATTATAACAATCCAAGACAATTTGGTGCTCGTCTAACCAATCCATACCAATGAGTCAATCATACGAACCCAAAGGTATGCTATTAAAATTATCCTTTGGGTGAAGTCCATTCATCTCCATTGGACATGCCTTAACCATTTCATTAATTTATGTTTTTTCTCTTATAGCTAACTACACCAACCAAGGTTTTGTTGNTGAAGTTGCAGGTCGGGTCTTCTAGGATTTGAATAATACTACGAGTACAACCTCATTACTCACTCTTCCATAATTCATTGAGACCTTTTTTTTGGATTTTGATGCCTCTAGTACATGAATTGGAGTCATACTCATGCAAGAGGGAAGACCATTGGCCTTTACCAACAAACAAATTTTAGAGAGGCACTTGGAAAAATACACTTATGAAAAAAAAAATGGTTATATTGTACAGTGTGGATATATGACATCCATACCTACTTGGGCAATGTTTCTAGATTAAAATAGATCATCACAACCTAAAATGATTCCTGGAGTAAGGGATTTCATCCCTCGAGCAATAGAAATATGTCACCAAAATGTTGGGATATTATTATGAGATAATTTATAAGAAGGGAAAGGAGAATGTAGTAGTATATGCTCTCTATCGAAAGTATGCAGAGGAATGGTTCATCTTTTCACTCTCCTTCATCGTAGAAAATTGGTTGAATGATGTCCACAAAGAATTCTTCACATATTCCAAGATTACCCACCTAATCTAACAACTTCAAATGTGTAATGTACCTAGTCTCCCAATTGATTCCTATTACCACCACTTACAACATGCTACTACAAATCACTATGAGATTCCTCTAAATCAACCAATATATAACATCCCCAACATACTACTGAGCAATGCTACTCCAAAAAATCCACTCTGCAGATACTATACTAAACTCTAGTATGTGCAATATCACTTGAAGTAATACGGGCAACCTCAAACTGAGATGCACCGCACTAACTTACTCCTTTTAATACAAATTTACACAAAAAAAATAACTCATCAACTGTGTGCACCAACATACTGATCAAACAACACAACTATGTGTACAACCACCCTGGTGTCACATGCCAATTCTAATTTCCCCGTGCACGAGATCTAATTCCTTGAACACGCACATGAGTTCCAGCCTCTTGTGAACACCAGCTACTTTCCTGCACACATGGCCATTCAATCCTCTTCTTGAATACTCATAACCAAAATCACAAGGTTAACTTAACAAGAAAGACTATCAACATTTGTCATATCCATGCACAACTACAAATACAGGCTATAAGAACCATACTTACATGCTCAAGCAACATTAAACATAATAACAACAACTACTTATATGCGACAACATACAATAATTAACCCATAACAAGCATAGATAAATAACACACAATAAACATGACAAGCACATAAGAACACTAATCTTTTAATGAAAGTCACCAACTGTGAGGAGAACTTAGATGTTCCTCCCATCCATAGATTATGTTGCTCATAAGCTTTCAGAAATAAGTCATCCTCGATCTGAAGCTTAACCCCACTAGGGAAAAAGGTTCCTAGTGTCAAGCTAAGGTTTGATTCTCAACAAAATTGCTCAATCCTAGGTGCCCGCTAGTGCAACTAGCCTACAGACCCTCATTTCCCACGCACCTGTCACACCCAAGGAAGTGTTCCCCTTCTCTGTTAAATAGTTCTTTGGCTACCCTACTTCCCTTCCACGGTTACCAGCAACAGGTCGGATAGGAATTCTTTGAGCCCTGCGACTAATTCTCAGCGCACCAGGGAACATTTCTTAGAAAAAATCTCACTTGGAGAGTATGCCCAAAGGTCTGACAACCCACTTCTCAACAACCAATCTCTCACCCAAGGAGACTGCTAACAAGCCTAACAACTCATCTCTTCAATAGTAAACTATGATTACATACCTGCAACTCCTTACAAGCTTCTCTGTGCAGATAAGGTAATAATCGCCCTCTTTTGAAACCAACCCCCTTCTCCACTAGAGAGTCAAAAATGAATAATGGATTCTCTTCCTACAAAATACGTTGAGGCCAACAATATATATTGCATTCCTTCAACTCGACACTTGTCACCTTCAAAAGTAGCTTTATCCACTTGGTGACACATTCCCTGCCCTCGAGAACTTAGGATATAATAATTATCCAACATTACACTTTTCTAGAAATATTATAAAATATTCCCTAAGTCTTACGTCCCACCCCCTTTTCCCTTTTCCAGTGGAGTCATCCCCCCATCTCTTTTCATTTCAGATTGTATGTGCATAGCGATGTAATATTATATTATATTTGAGATTATATATACAAGGATAGGTGCACTGGCCTATCTATTTCCAGACTCACTAGCCTCATAATCACATAGGCTCTCCGACCTCAATACATATACAGACATATATATACATATATATAACTCATCTCTTCACACACTTCTAGGTCATTCCCACACACTTACCCAAGTGTGTGCAACCCTATGAAATGTGCACAATTACCCAAGTGCACACAACACTATGAAATATGTGCACCATGTCTTTGCTAACAATCACATGCACTACTCAGGTGTGCGCAACACCAAGCATTAGTGCCAATGACTCACCACCCTAAATGTGCATTTACATTTACAATTGATACCACGACTCACCAACCTATATGTACAATTACAAAGGGTCAAGATTATGGACATTACATTTCCTTCCCCCTTATTTATGCATTGTTACCAGTGCATCAAATAAACATGTACATACAAAATCTCAAAAAAATTCAAAAATATGTGGATACTCTATTTGCATAGCATCTTCATGCTCCCAGGTTACATCCTCGGGACCGTACTAGTTCCATTGGACCTTTAGCAGCTCCATGGATCAATTCAAGAGTTGTTTTATTTTTCGATCCAATATGAAAATCTTTCGCACTTGAAAACCACCTTACGAATCCACCTAAATCACATTTCAATCAATAATATGATTAGCATCAAGTACGTACTTCTTAATCAATGACACATGGAAAACATTATGAATACACAAGGATGCAGATAATGCAAGCATATATGTGATAGGACCAATCCTTACAAGGATTTCAAATATCCCACAATATCACGCTTCTAACATAGAATATTTTCCCAACTTCAAGGAACTACGCTTGGCCTTCTCTTTCAAAAACAAGTGATCACCCACTTTAAACTCTCTATGGGTTATGCCTTTACCTACACATATTTTATGCATGTCTTGGGAAGTCTTTAGATTCTTCCTAATCTTTACCATCTTCTCCTCCATTTCCTGAAGTAGCTCTAACTCAACTACTTCACAATTTTTTGGGTTGTCCAAACTCATTGGCATGTTGCACGTTCAGCCATAAAGTGATTCAAATGGGCTCATATTTAAATATGCTTGATACCCATTGCTATAAGAAGAATCTACCAAATGAAGGTAGTCTTCCCATTTTGATGGCTTATCCATCACATACATCATTAGCATATCTTCAATCACCTGATTTGCCCTCTCTGTTTGTCCATCTGTCTCAGGGTGATATGGTTCCAAATCCCTTGAATATCCCTTTCCAAAATTTCATGGTGAACTTGGAATCTCTGTCAGACACAATTGTCTTAGGTACACCATGCATCTTGGAAATTTCTCGCATGTAAATATCAACAATGTCCATTGCCTTGTGTGTTGACTTCACTGGAATAAAATGGGAAGCATTAGTAATCTTTTTCATCACCACCATAATAGAATCATGTTGCTTAGCAGTCCTAGGAAACTTAGTTATAAAATCCATGATCACAACTTCTCACTTCCACTCGGGAATGGGAAAAGTTTGTTGCAAACCAGTTGGATGTATGTTCTCAACCTTGACCTTCTAACATTCAAGACATCTAGAAATAAAATCAACAACTTCCTTTTTCATACCTAGCCAACAATATTTCTTCTTGACTGCGACAATTGTCTTCTGGTAACCTGGATTTCCAGCATAAGGAACCTTATCCATTTCTGACAATATCATTCCCTTCAACTCCTGAGAATTTGACACGTAGATTCTGCATCTATACATGAGGATCCTATCCTCTCTCATCTCATAACCCTCAAATTTCTACTGTGACATACCCTGCTATAAAGTCGCCTTTATGTCCATAGAGCGCAGATCTTATTTGGCAACTTCTAAAAAAAAATCGCAAAAATATGTCTAGTACATGCTAATTGTTGTAGCATACATCTCATGCACCCTCATGTTGAGTGTGCCATCCACCTTCTTCTCTTTTCTTCAGATATGCTTTATTTCAAATTCATACTCACTGAGGAATTCTAACCACCTGCTCTATCTAGAATTTGGACTTGGTTGTTCAAATAGATACTTCATACCACTATGGTTTGTCCACAACACAAATATTTTACCCATGAGATAATGTCGCCACATATTCAAGGCATACACTATGGATGTCAGTTCCAATTCATCAGTAGCATAGAGTCTCTCATTTTCTTTTAACTTCCTTGACTCATAGCACACCACATATCCATTCTGACTCGGTACTGCACCAAGTCCTTCCTTGCATGCATCCATGCACACAACGAAGTCTGCATCAAGATAAAAAAATTCTCAAAATTGGAACGTTTTTCAAAAAACTATTCAAGTGATGAAAACTCCTTACACAAACCAGAGTCCATTCAAATCGTGCACCTTTCTTATGCAAATATGTAATTGGATGCACAATCTGTAGGAATCCTTCGATGAACCTTTTGTAATATCTTGCCAATCCCATAAAGCACCTTACCTCTGCGACATTTCTTGGTGTTGACCATTCCTCAATGGATTTTATCTTTTTCAGAACCACAACTACTCCTTCCTTGGAAATAACATGACCCAAATAATGAATCTATCGTGTATAAAATGAACACTTTCTCATATTTTCATAAATTTGATGCTCCCTCAACACCTTCAACACCATCCTCAAGTGTTTCTCACGCTCCTCTTTAGAGTTTGAGTAAATAAATATGTCATCCAGAAATACAATGACAAACGTATCTAAATAACTTCTGAAAACTCCATTCATTGAACACATGAAAACAACTGGTGCATTTGACAACCCAAATGGCACCACTGTAAACTCATAATGATCATACCTTGTTCTGAAGGAAATCATATTGATGTCTTCGTCTTTTATTCTTACCAATGTGATATCCATATCTGAGATCAATATTTGAAAATATTTGCATGCCCCGGAACTGATCAAAGAGGTCATCTATCCTTGGCAAAGGATACTTGTTCTTTATTGTTACCTTGTTAAATTGTCTGAAGTCGATACAAAGTCTCAATACACCATCCTTCTTGTTCACGAACAAAACTGGTGTCACTTCACTTGGGCGTATATACCCCTTCTTCAAAAGATCTCCAGGTTGCATCTGCAACTCCTTCATTTCTGGCATACTCATCCTATCAGGAGTTTTGGATACAGGAACTGCTCCCCACATCATATTTATAGATAATTCAATATATGCTTTCGGAGGTAATCTTGATATATCTTTAAACACATCCTCATACTCTTTCAGTACTGTGTATTCTTCAATACTTGGCACTTTATCCTTAGATGCCTCTTCCATGTGCACTGCAAATACTTGACATCATTTACTACATATTTTCTTCAGTTGCAAAATTGAAACTTCTCTAATAGCCATAGCCCTTGGAATTCCTTTAATTATTCTCAAATTTCCTTTCTCATCCAAGAAAGTAAATGTCTTATTATAACAATCCAAGACAATTTGGTGCTCGTCTAACCAATCCATACCAATGAGTCAATCATACGAACCCAAAGGTATGCTATTAAAATTATCCTTTGGGTGAAGTCCATTCATCTCCATTGGACATGCCTTAACCATTTCATTAATTTATGTTTTTTCTCTTATAGCTAACTACACCAACCAAGGTTTTGTTGNGAAAATTGAAACCTTTCCACCATATTAGGATCTAGATGACTATGACTAGATCCTGAGTCAATTAAAATAGCAATGTGTTGGTCATTAATCTTACCTTCCACCTCGATCATGTGCAACTAAAAATCATCTTACTTGTTATCCAAATGATCCCGATTTAGGAGAAGAATGAAATGATTAGCAGACTGAATACAATAAACACAGAGATATGGAGAACAACACAGATATCCATTAAAAAATATCTTCTATTGAATAAATGAAATAGGTTGAAACTGTAAAAATGTTGAGCTGAAACACTTGCTCGAATGGTGGTAGCTATCTCTGAGAAGATATGTGGCTACTACGTGCATCTGTTTGAGAAAAATTATTAAAATGAAGTCAAGAGGCCTTTTGGATATTACTCATGAATGCCAAAACCCTAGACATCCAAAAACCTAACCCTAGGAGGTGAAACACTAAAAGTTATGTGGGCCCCTATGGGTAAGTTGGTACGTCAACATCCTGGGGTCATAAATTTGGCATATGACCTATGTTTTAGGTGCGTGATAGCCCATTGGAAAGGTATTTCAGAGAGCTACACATTACACCGTAAAACTCTGACTCTGTCTATATTTTGATTGTGGCGAGCAAAACAAAAACAATGTTTAGGGCCCCAAAATGGCCCTGGAAGTACAACAAGATGTGTTGACATGAAAACATAAAAAATAATCTAGTTGGATTAAATGGGAGGCCACTAGTATCCACCTGGAATATGTGTAGGGCTTCAGACATCCCCGAAAGTGTAGAACCCACAATTACAAAGAAGTACAGAAGAACATGTTGAACTAAAAATAGTCAAGAGGAGCCAATTGGAATAGGTGGGTGGCCATCAATATCCACCTGGATCACCAACGTTGCGTAAATCCTATGCACATTTATTCCCATGTCATCAATTTTCGCAACTTGTTGTACACTATGTGCGGTCCTCACTTTATCACCTCTTTGAGGGGAATCTTTGCACATATGATTCCCGCAAAAACTCCAACATTGAATAGATTGTTTCCATGGTTTTTTCCCCACTATCTCAGACATTCTAGGCTCCTAGAAAGTTGGTTGTCCTTGCGTAGTGTTTATGAAAAATGGTGGCCTAGCCCCTTTCTTCCTCTGATCCACCTTTTTTTTCATCTTATCTTCCCAAGCCTTTTGCAAATTCAGTCTTCTCCTTTTCTACTCAAAAAGACGCTTAGCACGCCTTATGGTTTTGTCCAATGTCTTGGGATCATCATACTATATCTTGACACTGACAATTGAAGAAAACATACTTAGGTACCTCTGAATTTTAACTTTCTCATACTTGATGAATGTGTCATACTTTAGCAGCTCTAAAAATTGTCTTTCGTAAACTTCTATCGTCATACTCCCAAGCTTGAGTTCAAAGAACTCCTTCATTTTCTTGTCATAGTAACGCTTGGTTAAGTATTTATTTTAGAAATACCTATTGAACTCCCTCCAAGTAACCTTGTTCTCATCAATGTTTTACACTTCCACAAACTGATCCCACCACATTGATGATTTTCCTTTTAGCCGATAGATGGAAATTATTCCTTCTTCCTGTGAAAGATAATTATGCGGCTGGAAGTACTTCCTCATACCCAGCAACCAGGTCTCTGCCTCTTCATCCTTCTTGTGCTCATTGTCAAAGGTATGAGGCTTGAACTTATTCATTTCTCCTTGTAGCTTGTCCACCCCAATCCTTCTCATATGTTTTCTGACAGGAGATTGAATTGAACTATTGCACGCTTTCCTAAAAGAATTCTTTGGCGAGTGAGGTTGATTCCTACCAACACTTCTTGCTTCTGTTATTTTCTCATCATGAGACCTGCAACTTCTTGAACTACTTGTCTCTGAATCCGTATCCATTTTATTTTCTATTTTTTCTAGGCTCTGCATCAATTTGACATTGAAGTCATCTTGCTACTCCTTGGCTCTCATAAGTATTTCATTATTAGCCTTATATTTTTGGACATATTTTTGTAATCCCTTTATGTTTTCTACCAATTTCACACACTCCTCCTTGGATTTTGTACCATCAACACCCAACCCGACATACAGATCCCCGAATTCATCATCAAGATTGTAAGTCATTTACACATCTTCCATGCTTTTGACCTTGTGCATTGATTTTGTCCTTCTCTAATCACTGATAATTCTAAAAACTGTGCGGACAACCAGATTTGTTAGAAAAATTCATCAAACACATCCAAGAAAACACAACACCATCTTGTCAGAATCCTTCCTTTTGAATACCATGCACGCACTGGTATTCAACACACACAAATGCACAATGTTGATTTTTAACATCCAAGTCGTGTATCAGTAATGCACATGTGTCACAAATGTGTTCCACGCAACTCATAACCTTTAGTGCACACACCCATGCACCATTGTTTACTACGCAATTACAGTGGTGCACTCCAATACATCATGAATTAAGCATGCACGTTTGTGCATTCCTGCTTAATGTGCACCATGGCCATGCTAAAATTCCAAATTTGGTCACTTCCTAGTCTGAATTTTTCCTTAAGTAAAACTCAACTCATGCAAGATCTGTGTTCAAACTAGATCTTTGATGCTTCTTATTGACCTTTATCCCATACAATTTCAGTGTTGAACCAATATCTTTGATACCACAATGTAATGTACCGAGTCGCCCAACTGATTCTCATTACCACAACTTACAACATGCTACTACAAATCACTCTGAGATTGTTTTCAATCAACCAATATGTAACATCCCCAACATACTACTAAGCAATGCTACTCCAAAAAATCCACTGCGCATATACTATACTAAACTCTAGTCTATGTAGTATCACTTAAATTAATACACTCAACCTCAAACTAATATGCACCACATTAACTTACTCCTTTTAGTACAACTTTACACAGTGGAAATAACTCATCAACTGTGTGCAGTAGCATATTGATCATACAACACAACTGCGCCCACAACCACCCTCGTGTCACACACCAATTTCGATTTTTGTGTGTGTGGGGTCTAATTCCATGAACGCGTGCATGAGTGATAGCCTCTTGTGCACACAGGATACTTTCCTACGCACCCGACCATTCAATCATCTTCTTGAAGACTCATAACCAAAATCACAAGGTTAAATTAACAAGAAAGACTATCAACATTTGTCATATCCATGCACAACTACAAATACAAGCTATAAGCACCATACTTACATGCACAAGAAACATTAAAAAAAATAACAACAAATACTTAGATGTGACAACATATAAGAATTAACCCATATCAAGCATAGATAAATAAGAACACGGTAAACATGAAAAGCACATAGGAACACTTATATTTTAATGAAAGTCACCAACTACACACAAAACGCAGACGTTCCTCCCAACCATAGAATCTATTTTTCATAAGATTTCAGCAACACATCACCCCCGAACTGGGGCTTAACTCCACCTACGAAAAAATATTCCTAGCATCAAGATAAGGTCTTATTATCAATAGAATTGCTCAATCCTAGGTGCCTTCTACTGCAACTAGCCTACAGTCCCTCATTATCCATGAACCTGTCACACCTAAGGAAGTGTGCCCCTTCTCTGCTCAAAATTCCTCTGGATACCCCACTTCCCTTCCAAGGTTACCAACAATAGGTCAGACAAGAAGCCTATGAACCCTATGACTAATGATCATCGCACCAAGGAACAATTCTCGGCAAAACTCTCACCTGGAAGGTATGCTCACGGGTCTGACAACCCACTTCTCAACAACCAATATCTCACCCAGAGAGACTACTCATAAGCCTGACAACCAATCTCTTCAACAGTAAACTCTGATTATAGCCCTGAAAATCCTTACAAGATTATTTGTGTAGATAAGGTAATAATCATCCTCTTCCGAAACTGACCCCATTCTGCACACGAGAGTCAAAAATGAATAACATATTTTATTCCTCCAAAATACACTAAGGCCAACAATATATATTGCATTCCTTCAACTCGACACTTGTCACCTTCAAAAGTATATTTAGCCACTTGGTGACTCGTTCCCTACCCTCGGGAACTTAGGATAAAATAATTATCCAACATTACACTTTTCTAGAAATATTATAAAATATTCCCTAAAATTTACGTCCCACCCCCTTTTCCCTTTTTCGGTGGAGTCAACCCCCTATCCAATTTCATCTAAGTCTATCTATGCACAATGATGTAATATTATATTAATAATTGTGATTATATTTACAAGGATAAGAAAACTGACCTATTTGTGTCCCGACTCACTAGCCTCATAATCACACAGTCTCCATGGCCTCAATACATATACAACCATATATATATATATATAACTCATCTCTACACGCACTTCCAAGTCATTCCCGTGCACTTACCCAAGTGCACGTAACCCTGTGAAATGTGTGCAATTACCTAGGTACGTGCAACACTATAAAATGTGTGCATCGGTTCTTTGCTAACAACCACACACACTACTCAAGTGAATGAAACATCAAATCTTAGTGCTAATGACTCACCAGCCTAAATGTACATTTTCATTTACAATTGATACCACGGCTAACCAGCCTATATGTACAATTACAAAGGGTCATGACTAGGGACATTACAAAATCGCACCCCATGCATATTAGGACTACACTTGGCACAATAAAGATCTTCTCTATTAAGGGCATATGTATTTGAACAACAAATCCACCTTTAAATCAACAATGTTATTTAAACTTCGTGACTCTCCATGTTATAATAATATTTTCCTCACCCCATGCAACTTGCTCAAAAGGCCTTTTCCATTTCCCTATTCAGACTTGAAGTACATTTTTGCAATTCCTAGAGATAAAAACATATTTTTCCACATATACACACCCTAATAGATATACAACATGTCTATACACCGGTTGCACCATTACATACCACGTACATCAGGTGTTTTTCCCAAAATTAAAAAATGGTGTCGGGTTTCCATGTCACGTCACGATATCCATGATCCTTGACCTTCAATATACTGGAAACTTTTTGACTCGGCCCTTCAGTTCCATTTGAAGCCTATAAATGGGCCATATCCAAGATATGGAAAGAGGAGAAGAATTCAACTTTGAGAGAAACGTTACTCTGGAGAAATTATTCACTTCATATTGAGTCTGCATCCCTTTATTATTTTAATTATGAATACATTGTTTAGCCCCCAAGCTCTTTCCTATTTGATGGAGAATCTCATTGTCTCTATTATATGAGTTTTTATTTGGTGGAGGATTTAAGTGGTGAAGGCCCAACTGGAAGGGACTTAGTTTCTTGGCTCTGAAACATGCCGACACATAATTCATACACTTATGTTGATTACATTTTAATAGAAATACCCTTTTCTAGTCCAATTAATGTCTTGAAAATATTTGAATTATTATTCTATGGGAATATTTGTTATGAATATTGATGGAGTATTCTATTATATGTGCTAAATTTATATATTATCACCATATTCTTGTGTATCTTGGTTGTTGAGGACAAGTTGCGGGTGTATAGCTTTGAGGCAAGTGCTCAACGGTGGACTTCATTGAACGTCTAGACGAGGTAGGCTCTTTATCTTATCTTGTTAGCATGTTTGTTTATATAGAATACTTGAGATTAGAGTTGATTTCTACAGTCATTTCCATCTTTTGTGGTTTACCCCATGCCATATAGTGATTTTCCTCATAACATAATTGGTGACCATACTGGGGATAAAATCTTTTTTTCGAGGTTTGGAGTGTTTTTCTCCTTTGATTGCTCTCAGTTATCTTGAGTTTCTTGTCATCTAATTGCTTGACGACCTATTTTCATTTTGAATATGAATTTCTTGGCCTTATCCTTAACCTGACAATGTTTTAATACATATACGCAGGTTTTCCCTTGACAGACGCATACACACGTGAGTTTTTGTTCTATAGGGCACATACATACGCTGTGTTTTCTTAAACAGTCACATACATCATCCTTGTTTGCTTGATTTCTAAGTTTGGTGTTTTTTGGGTAAGTTTTGATGGTTGTTGAGTCTTCTTGGGTCTCTGTCATGACTGTTAAGTCCCTACAGAGTGATAAGAAACCTTTCTTTGGTTGAATTTTCGGGTGGTTTTTATTTCTCATCATCTTTCTCATTGGTTTTCCTTGCATCTTGGGCTGGGTGTTTGCCTCTTGATATCCTTCTTGGTTTGTTTCTTTTTCTTACAGTAGGGTTTATATATCAAACTGTTGTTCACTCCTTGCATTTTCATTTATTTATATTGAAAATACAAAAAAAATATACATTCTTCATTATGGCACTTGATATTTTGGGTTCTTATTAGTGATCTTGATACATGTATGGAAATATTTCATCATATTTGAAATTGCAGAGTTGAATTGAAAGTTGCATTTTTGAAAAGCTTATCATTTATTGAGAATTGAAGTTAAGACTTTGTATTATATTCATGCTCATTTCTTTCACATGTTGAGTCATAACATCATCAATTCCATGACCACGTCTTTTGAGTAAACAAAGACACTAAAAGTAATGCTGATAAATCTAAAATTGATTAGAAATGATTTTAATTTTTAGGGTGCACAAACTAGCTTAAGATTTAGAGCCTTGGAATAGGATTTTGTGAGTAAAATTCTCCAAAGATATTAAACTCAACATATGTGTCTCACTAAGCGAGTGGTGAAATCCATTGTATAATTGGTGACGTCAGGAGGCTTCGCTCGCTCACACCGGAATTAAGCACGAGGTCGTGCGAAGTTGGTTGAAGAGATATCCCTCTAATACCTTCTTAGCGTCAAAGATATTTATGGGGATATATTCATATCTGGGGGTCTTGCTAGTTCCTTTACCTCTGTGAGAGGCGGTGATTTCAAGATTTTGGTCTTTGTTACCCTGCCCATACGGTGGACCTGAATTACAATTGTTCTCCTGCACATTGGTTTTATTGTGGTGGCTTTAGTTGCTTGACATAGGTAGACACATAGGTTACTTGAAGGGGGTTATTCTGCATGTACCCTGAGTCAGATAAGGGTTGGAAAACACACAACCTTTATGGAGGATTACCTCTCTGGGGGGATCTGACCGACTGCGTTGTTAAGACCACGATACCTCCAATATTTTGAAGGGAGTCTCAAGCCCCTTTTAGGCGAGACATACCTACTCTAGTGAGGGAGGCCCCTTTTCAGCCACTATATCATGTTTGTGTGCATTGTCTGCTTTTATTTACTTTGGTGTGCTCTCTAATTATTAGTTGGCCTTATGATTTTGTATTGCATCGTGAGTTTTCATTTCTATGGTTAGTTGAGCCCCCGTGACTCCCTCAATTACCAATACCAAGCCCATTGTATTTTCTCATTCCATAAGGATGAATCCTTTTGTATTTCCTAGTGGTACGTCGAATCATGATACTCAGCCAGTACCTTGGGCCTCTATTCATTTTTCTCATGGTATGCCAGATATACCTTCACACTTTCCATCCTTTGTCTTATCACCTTATGTGAATCCTAGGTTTGGGTCTGAGGCATGATGCCTCCTTTTTTTCCCTTTTCGTTTGGTGGGAGTCATATCCCTCAACCAAATTTTAGGGTAGGAGGTTGGAATATTCCTTCCCATTGATCCAATCCTAGATTCACTTTTTCAGGAGCAAGTGCTCAAATGGGTGATCATCCTACTTATTATATCCCATCCATCTATCCTTCTTCCACTATGCTTATTCCTATGAATTTTTTTTCCATGGTGGACCACCATCTTCCCTCTGGTACTTTATCCGGTGGGAGTCAGTTTTATAGTATGGGAAACCCCATTCATGAAGTTCCTTTGTTTGGGGGAAACATATATCCTCACATGAGTAACCCTTGTTATGTCTCTTTCTCTTCACACATGGCTTCATCGATGATGATGCCCTTATACCCCTTTATGAATCATTTTGGAAGAGGATACTATCATGTCGGACAGGGCCATGGTGTATACTAGAACCCTTCTTGGCCCTAAATTTCTCAAAACCAGTCTTTCCCGGAACCTTGGTCTCAAATGACGCAACCAATCTTTTCCAGTCCAATCACTGAAAGTCATACTGAAATTATATCACCAACCTCTTCTATTCATGTTGGAGATTGGTCGAAAACCTTTGCAATCCTTGTTGAAGACCAACAACCAGTCATTGGAAGTCATGCTAGGGGCACAAATCTAGTCACTGCTAGTCACACTGCACATACATCACCAACCTCTGCTAGTCATGTTGGGGATACATCACCAACCTCTACTAGTCATGTTGGGGGTTCATCATCAACCTCTGCTAGTCATGTTGAAGGTTCATCACCAACCTCTGCTAGTCATGTTGGGGATACATCACCAACCTCTACTAGTCATGTTGGGGGTTCATCATCTACCTCTACTAGTCATGTTGAAGGTTCATCACCAACCTCTGCTAGTCATGCTAGGCATTCATCACCAACCTATGCAAGTCATGTTGGAGATTTTCTACTAGCCTCTACAAGTCATGTTGGGAGCATGTCACCAGCCACTGCAAGTCATGATAGGGGAATTTATACAATTGAGAATCCTAGACGTGCAATACATAAGCCCAAGTTCCTTTGTAGGCCTTGCAAAGGAGATCACCTTACTTGTTTGTGCCCTGCTACTACTATGGTACAAGAAGCACGGTCCTTGCCTGGGGACCCTTCAGGTTCTGAGTTGTCTTTGGTTTCCCAACATTCTAATCCTTCTTTGGTTGATATAGTGGTCGTGCCAATGGAATCTTTGGTTGAAACCACTCTTATTTTTGTGGTTGTATCATTTCTTAACCATGTTGCCTCACATCTAGTTCAATCAACGGTCGTGTCGATGCAATCTTCAACTGACACCACTCATGTTTTTGGGGGTGATGTGTCTCTTGACATTGATATCTCGCATCCTAATCAACAAACAGTTGAATAAATGGTCATGTTGATGCAATCTTCGGCCGATCCCACTCTTCTCTTGGAGAGTGACAATTCTAAGGAAGTGACATTACCGATGCAATATTCGGTCAATCCCACTCTTATTTTGGAGGTTGATGCATCATTGGACCATGTCCTTACCATTTCTAGTCATGTACCTTCTGAATAAGGGAGCATTCTACTCTCTCTGAGTAAACTCCCTCCAAGTCCCAGGGTGGTTTCCTTTGATTGGAATGATCTTGTAGAGCCTCAACTTCCTTCTTCTACACCCTTCCAGAAAAAGGGAATTCTTTGATATATTGTAGATAAGGTAACCTCTGTAAGTATTTTATCCTCCTCAACTTGGAAATATTTGGGTTTTCCCAAGCTTATTTCATCTATCTATGAGTTGTTGACTTTCGACATAAGTCTTGCATGGGAGCCTTGGCCTCCCTCATTATATGTTTCTTAGAGAAACATCCTCCGAGTCTTGTTTAGGCTCTTTTTCGACTCTCTCAAAAAGAGAAAATATTGTCGAGTGAACTCGTATATTTCACACTCATTAATTGGATTTGAGAGGACGTATATTTGGTGTAAGTTTAACCCTTTTTTGGATGAAGTAGACTAATTTCAAAAAAGAAACACTCTAGTCACTAGTGGCTAGAAGAGTTCTCCTAGGTATTGTTTTATACTTTTTCGGGCCTAGGGGACTAAATTTACGAAAAAAGGAAATTCTTTGGAGTTAAGTTGTAATTGCATCCATTCTCTTGCTTGTAGTATTGAGTCAATTTTCGGTACCCGCTTTCGCATTATAATCCTATTATCTCAACAGTTTGCATCATCATCCAAGTTGAGCCTTGTTTATATCATTTGCATCTTGACACCATGTACCCTATGAGGAAACATTCCCCCCAATATCCATATCCTACATACACCTCCTTGCATTGAGCATAGCTATGTTCCACTGTTGGAATGAGTTGCTTACTCATGACACTCGTTTCCTCCTCTGTATCATAACATTCATTTTTCTATGAAAAACAAAAAAACGACGGGAGGGAAAAGAATATTATCTCATGTTAGCAGCAGTCGTGTTGCCTTTGAATAGAGCCCAAAATTTTGATTCCACTTGTCATCTGAAGTTTGGGTTTAGCATGACCTTAGGAATTTGAGGTTGTTGTTCGGATTTTACTCCTCTGAATGGTTACTCTTCCAGTCCCTATGGAGAGTTTGATTGGTGTGTCCTACATCACAATGTTTCATCATTGAGTCTATTATGCCAAAGTCCTCCATATGTCTCATGGTCTTGTTCAAAGGATGTCTATAAGCCTTTGTCAACCATTTCTCATAATTATTGACTTTTCATGTCAGCCATACCCTCAGTGTGGCTCAGAGTTACTGTTATAACCCTAATTTGCACCAGACATGCTTACCTAGCATCAGGCCATCTCAGATTCCTTCTTTGCCAAAACACTGTTGAACAACTCTTCTTAAAAACCCCTTTTATAAAGGCCCACGTGCCCTGCTACATTATTGACCGCGTGTACACGCTAGCTGACCCAAGACAACCCCCGTGTACCTACAAAAGCACGAAAAAATGAAAGTTGTTGACGAAACACACAGCTTTGGGTAAGTTAACTAAACCTTTCGTCCATGCATGGCCGGACATTCAACCAAATACCTAGCTTCTTCTAGCCTATAAAAGAAGGGTTAGGGGTCCCATTTGGAAGAGGAGAATCATAGTAAAGAAACTATACCCGATTGATCATTCCCTTTGTCCCAACCATTATCCATCCTTGTGTAAAGAGAAGTATAGAGAAAAGCAGTTGGA
>JZKD02S2027321.1:0-14440 GCA_000966675.3 Picea glauca
AGTCATAGATATCAGAAATACCTTTCCAACAGTATAAAGAATGTGCCAAATGGATATCTGATTTAACAGTTATGGCAAAATACAAAAGGTGGTCTGTCTTGCTGTTGTTCAGGGAAGTTAGTGGGAACTCCTACGATTTGTACAAGAGAAGTTTGGGGGGACTCTTCCAGTGGTTATATGAACTTTTCGTGAACTGAAACTAATCTTGGGAACTCTTCCGGGGAGAACCAACATGCGTGAAAGGCTTCGCAAGCACGATCGATGGTTCGTAGTCATTGACTTTGATTCCATTTTGAGGTTCCGGTATAACATAGCTAAGCTGCACAAGGTATTCTTCCTCCCTCTGTGACCTTTCACATTCCATCATTTGTCCTTATTCCCTTTGTGATGATGAGAAAAAAAGATAGTAGTTTTATCTCGAATTTGTCTTCTAGTACTGGTGGGCCATCATATATTTCACCATACATACCCTGGACACCATGAAAACCGGTCTGGACATGGGAACATATTTTTTATCTAGGTCCGACAATCGATCGTCATGAGGTTCAACCATTTGCATTATATTTTCCTTGCTTCTCCTCTATCATTGTGGAATTTATTGTTATTGCTCCTTTGTCATCCTTGGCTAAATATTGCATCGTGGGAATGTAGAGTATGACCTCTTCTCAACATTACTTATGTGGCGCCAGTTTACCTACAACAAATGAGTGTCCTCAATGTAACTTATCAAAAACAAACATCTAAACCCATAGAACCAAAACAATAATTAATTGAAATATCATGTAAACTTCCCTGAATTTGATTCATGGTTCCTCTACTTGTGGTTGAGATGTTGTGTTCTCCTGGGGCTGCTAACAAGGAGCGAGGTTTGAATCTTGAAAAACTACAGAAAGTTGGTGAGGAATTTCTCATATCACATGACTGTGAAGTCATAGATCTCGAAAAGACCTTTCCAACTGTATAAAGAATGCGCCAAATGGACACTATGGCCAAAATATGAAAGGTAATTTGGGGTCCTACTGTTGTTTAGTGCAGTTAGAAGGAACTCCTCTGATTTGTACCAGAGGAGTTTGTGGGGACTCTTACGGTGGTTTCAGAGGTCAAGATATTAACTTTTATGGGTGAACTAAAACTAATCTTGGGAACTCTTCTGGGAAGAGTCAACATGCATAAAAGGATCAACTCCGCAAGCACGATCAATGGCTCATAGTCATTGACTTTGATTCCATTCTGAGTTTGTGGTATAACATTGAGTAATGATTAAACATAGCTAAGATGAAAAAGGTCCTCTTTCCTTCTCAAATCTCTTCAACTTGAGAGAACCAAGAGTCACAGGAGAGTCGTTCTCCTATGCCTTTCCTGACAACTCTTTACTCCCTTTCATTGGTTTCACATCTCTTGGCTATCCCTTTGTGGAGGTGATTTCATCATAATCTTAAATCAAAGCATCGTGATCCTTAAATCTTTCAGATTAAGATTCCAAGCACTAATACCCCAGGTGTATTCACTTTGTGACATCTCTTCTTTATCTTCATAGGCCATTTTATTGCACGTCATTATATTCATTTCTCTTAGCTTTAATATCTTAGAATGTTCACCAAGAGGAGGTAGGCCATCCGGAATTATTCAAGCAACATAGTCATTTGAACGGGCATGCTCGAAGAAGTGATGTTCCAATGGCTTGGTTGATGATGGGTCACTTTGTAGTATCTTTTACCGAGCACATAGCTACCATTTCCTTGAAATACTTGGAGAACTTCTTTGTTCCTTTCATAGTTAAGACCTGGAAGTGCATTCTGCAAGGTCATAAGCAATACCTTCATCGGAGGATATTTGGAAAATGGATCATGAGTGTGGGGAAGCTCTAATTTAGTAACCCAACCCCAAAGGACCATATATCAAATTTGAAATCATAACTATGAATTTGTTCCATAAATTCAAGTGCCATCCAACATGGAGTCCCCACAAAAGTGCTCCTAGAGTGTTTCCTATTTCCATAATGTAAGTAGAGACACCAAAGTTCGTTAAATTAACTACACCGTATGCATCATCTGAGATGTTCCCAGCCTTAACGCCTTGGTGTATATGTCCATGACTATGTAGACACTCAAGTGTCTTCAAAACTTCCCACAAAAGGTTGTGATTATTTTCTCTTCAAACCGCCAATCTAGGTAGGCATGTCTAAGATGCAATAGGGAGTTCACCATTGCCACTTTCTTCAGTACTTAATTTTTAGGGTATCCCTATGATACAAGGAATTCAACGACGGACATGAAATCATTAAGGCTAATTTGTAAAACATAAGAGAAACAATGAAGATCCTCTTAAAACACCAAATGTCAAAGATTTCTTGAGTTTTCTCGCTCACTACTATGAAGGTTTTGAAAAAATGAGAACAAGAAAATGAGCAGAGCACAAATTGTATTGAGTATATTATAAAAGTACAAAAGGCTGAGCTAAATAGAATCAAGAAAATCAAGAACATAAAGAACATAAAGAAACGATTGTACATCTGGCAGTGTACAATCAGAGTGTTGAGGTTACATATATATTTAACACTCCCTCTTAAACTCAATAGTTACAAACATAAACACTGATAATGCCCAAGTGTTGTCTCTAAAAATAAAAAATGGATTTTCCTAGTGGCTTTGTAAAAATATCCGCGAGTTGATCTTGAGAGCCACATAATTGAAGTGCTATGTCACCATTATTGACTAGCTCGTGTATGAAGTGAAAATGAGTGTCAATATGCTTGCTTTTCTTGTGAAACACATGATTTTTGGATAGAGCAATTTCTTAGGTGTTGTCACAGAAGATAGGAGTTGTATCCTTTTATGTATGTGACATATCATTCAATATTCTTCTCAGCCACATAGCTTGATAGGAAGATGAGGTAGCAATGACATACTCTGCCTTTGTATAAGATATTGATACAATGGGTTGCTTCTTCGATTCCCATGAAATCAGGTTCGTGCCCAGGTGAAAAGCATGTCTTGAGGTGATTTTCCTGTCATCTAGGCTTCCTGCAAAATCACTGTCTGTGTGACCAGAGATATTATTTTCATTAGATTGAGTGTACCATAAGCCAAAATTGAGAGTTCCTACAACATATCTTAGAATCCTTTTCGCCATATTCTAGTGAGAATCTTTGGGGGATTCCATAAACCTGGAAACAAGGTTGGCTACATACATAATATTAGGCCTAGTTGTTGCAAGATACAACAAACTGCCTACTAAAATTTTGTATAGAGTAGGGTCCATTGTAGGGCCTTCATATTTCTTGATCAATTTTGTGCCTAGGGGTATAGGATTTTCTGATGGATTGCAGTCTTCCATGCAGAATCTTCTGATGATGTATGATGCATATTTTTGTTGAAAAACAAAAATGCCTTTGGTTGATTGATCAAACTCAATCCCCCAAAAATATTTCATTATGCCAAGATCTGTCATCTCAAACTCAGATTGCATGGGATGTTTAAAAGTGGTTAACTCAAAATTTCCAATATATATCATGTCATCAACATATAAACATATAATCAAAATTTTACCGTGCTGATATGTTTTGGTGTATAAAGTTGGCTCATTTTGGTTTCTGCTTAAACCACTTTTGATCAGGTAAGTGTTAATTCTATTGTACCAAGCTCTTGGAGCTTGCTTTAAGCCATATAGGGCTTTCTTCAACCAATATATTTTGGTTGGTTTCTCTTTGACTTCAAATCCAGATGGCTTATCCACCTAGACCTCTTCTTCTAAGACACCATTTAGGAAACATGACTTGACATCCATCTGGTATACTTCCCATTTGTGTTGAGTTGCTATGGCTAAGAGAGTCCTTACAGTGTCCAATCTTGCTACTGGAGCAAAAGTTTCACCATAATCAATACCTGGTTGTTGTAAGAATCCTTTGGCAACAAGTTTTGCCTTGTGCTTTTCAATTTGCCCCTTTTCATTAAGTTTAGTTTTGTAAACCCACTTGATACCAATACTTTTCTTGTGTCTGGGTAGATCAACAAGATCCCATGTCTTGTTCTTCTCAATGGCATCAATCTCTTGGTTCATGGCTTGAACCCAATGTGCATCCTTAACTGCCTCTTTAAAAGATGTGGGTTGACATGACATTAATGCAAAAAGATTATGTTGATCAATGTCATCCAACTGCTGATGGATTTCTCTCAAACTTCGAGTTCTCTGATTTGGAAGTTTAGAGGAAGAGTTTCTGTTGGAAGTTGAGTTATCCTAAGAACTTTCAGATTGTCCTTGTACCTGCAGTCTTGGAAGAGCAGGTTGATGTGTTTGTTGTCGTAAATTCTCTGTGTCTTCAGGAAGTGGCAACAATGAATCTTGATTGTTCATAGGTTGATTTTCAGACTCACTCCAGAACTAATTTTCAAGAAATTTTACATCTCTGTTGAGAATTAGTTTCTTTGAAATTGGATTGTAGAGTCTGTAGGATTTGGATGTTTCACTGTAGCCAGTAAAGATACATTTTTCACTTATATCATCAAGTTTCTTCCTTAATTTGGAAGGTATGTGAGCGTATGCTATGCATCCAAATGTCTTTAGATGAGAAACATTTAGCTTTGTCCCATTCCATGCTTCTTGAGGGACCTTCATCTTGATACTGGTGGTTGGAGATCTATTCAGGAGATAAGCTAAGCATGCTACTGCTTCATCCCAAAATGTATTTGATAGACATTTGTCTTTGAGAAGGCTTCTTTCCATGTTCATGATTGTCCGATTTTTCCTTTCATCCACTCCATTCTGTTGGGGAGTAAACTTGGATCTAGTTTGCATGATGATGCCTTGTGATTTGCAGAAATTTACAAATTCTTTGGAGCTGTATTCGCCTCCTCCATCTGACCTGATAAATTTTACATATTTTCCACTCTGTTTTTCAGCTTCATCTTTGAATTCTTTGAATTTTGAAAAAGTTTCATACTTGTGTTTGAGAAAATAGATCCAAATTTTCCTACTAAAGTCATCAATAAACGTTAGAAAATAAAATCTACCACCTATTGACTCTGTTTGCATTGGTCCACATAGGTCAGTGTGAACCAGTTCTAGGTGTTGTTTGGCTTGAGTGGAGGACTGTGGAAAACTAGTTCCCTTATGTTTTCCAAGTATGCAAGACTCACATGGGCGATTTTTCTCTTTGAAGACAGGTAGACCTTTGACCATGGAGTGATTTTGTAGAAGAATTAGACTCTGAAAGGGTAGGTGTCCAAATATTGTATGCCAAACCATAGTTTCATTGGGGGTGGATGCACTTTGTGCATATGATTGGATCAAATTTGCAGTTCTAAGGGTCAGGGGAAACATTTTATTCCTGGTCATGTGGATTTCAGAAATCAATTTTCTGTTGGGGGTTTTATCATATATCCTACATCATTCTCCTTCAAAAAGTACCTTATAGCCATGTTCAATTAGTTGTCCTACACTTAGCAGATTATGTGTCAGATCTAGAACATGATAGACATTGTGTATGTCTTTCTTTACATTTTGTTTAGTAAGAATAGGAACAGTTCATTTTCCTTGAACTTTGACTAAAGAATCATTTCCAAGGGTGATATCAGATGAAATTGAAGAATCAATGCATGAGAGTAAATCTTTGTTACTTGTCATGTGATTGTTGCATCCACTGTACATCAACCAGAGATATCCATGTTTCTCTTCAGTCTTGTGGCATGAGAGAAACATGCCATCTAAGGTTTCTCCTTCATGATTTGAGACATGTGCTCTGCCTGAGAGATGATCTTCTTGCTTCTTTCGGCATTCAGATTCATAGTGCCAAATTTTTTTGCAGTAATAACATTGAATGCTTGATTTGTCATTTGATCTTCTCCCTCTACCTCTTTGAGTCTGGAAATTATGATTTTGGTTCGGTTTTCTGTAACCTTGGAAATTATGATTATGGTTTTGTTGTCTGTGACTTTCATTTGAGTGATGGTTACTTGGAATTCTCCCTCTTCCTTGACGACCTCTGCCTCTGCCTCTGCCTCTCCCTCTGTTGAAAGAGAATTGAATCTTGAAGGCATTGGCTATTAACTCATCTTCAATATGTAGTCTGGTCTCATGTGTCAACATGGAACCCATTAATTCATCTGTTGAAAAATTTGATAGATCCTTGGATTCAAGGATGGTTGTAACAACCATTTCAAATTGATTTTGTAAAATTCTGAGGAATTTCTCAAAAATTCATTGATCAGGGATGGCTTCACCAGTCAATCTGTTCTGGTTTACGATTCCCATGACTCTGGTCATAAACTGATCAATGTTTTCAGACTCTGTCATTTTTAAAGTCTCAAAATGCGTCCTCAAGGTCTATAGTCTGACTGTTTTGATCCTGTCATTGCCTTGGTAAGATGATTTAAGGATGTCCCACGCCTGTTTTGAAGTAAAAGAGCCTGTGATTTTTGAGAAAATTGAGTCATCCATAGAATATTGAATCCATAATTTGGCTTTATTCTCTTTGTTCCTTTGTATTGCCTGAGCAGTTCTCTATTGGTTGGCCATGGTAACAAGGTCTGTTGGATCTGGTTCCACATATCCAAGATCCACTGGATCCCAAAACTCTTGTTCTTGCAAGAAGGATCTCATTCTAAGAGACCAAAACTCATAATTATTTCCAAGAAGAATCGGTCCTTGAGTTGGTCCTAAATTGCTCGAGGTGGCCATCTTTGAAGAAAAAAAAATTAACAACAAGAAATTGTTTAAATATTTGTGTGCTTACTTGTTTCATGCACGTAAAACCAGGTCTACGAAGTTCTCTTAGTGACTTCGGACTGAAAAACACGGGGTATACCACTTTGTTATCTTCGATCTGGCTGGATCTCACTATCTGAGCATGAGATCTACGAATTCATATCTCTGAGCTCTGTTCTTTAGCAATTGTAGCCCCTCTAATGGAGGAATCGGGCTATCTGAGTTTACTCGAGAGCCAAAAGAAATTTACAGTTCAGCTTTTCATGTGACTGGGGGCTGAGAACCAGTTTTTTTGTTTTGGGACTTTGCGTTTCGCGTTGTCAGAAGATTGCTTGCTCTCTTATTCTGAAACCCAAAATTGCGCTCGCGTCAGATCAATGGTCCACGACACCCCGTGATCCAACGGTTCATATCTCCTCTTCGCACTTTGGGACTTCGCGTCTCCGAAAGTTAGCTACCCCCATTCTCCCAAAATCCGAACCCTTGAACTCCACTTGCGTCAGATCGATGGTCCATATCTCTCCTTCTAGGCAACGACTGAGATAAAATCATGAACTCAAACTTCACGAATTCTCGCTTCTCCTACCTCAGGCTTTTACTATTTGTGAATCAGTGAAGTGTTGATCCAACGCTGCATCCAACGGTCCAAATCTCTCCCACAAACAACGGTCGAGATCCACTTCGCGACTTTGTGCTTCACGAAGTTAAGATTGCTCTCTCGCAATTATTTCGATGTCCAAATCCTCGAATTTCCGGATCTGCTGCCACCTGTCAACCTTGACAATGGACAGTTCTAATGACTTCGGAACTTCAGGACTTCGCAAGTCCACTCTCCTGTGCACTTTCGAAGGGTTTAGGCCTCGTGCACTTTCCTTGGGATCCAACGACTATTGGTCCTCATGCTCAAATCTGATGGTTGTAACACTTTCGCCTTTCTTGTGTGCTCCTCGTCTTTTCTAAGATTGATTAATGGCTTAGATCTTTTCGCAGGGCAGATCTTACGACTGCTGAGCTTGTCTTTTGTTGTATCTGCAAAGACTTTCTTCTTAAGAAGGAATTTTGTGAATCTTTTACGAATTCTTTAAAAATCTCATGGGTCTTTAATTGTTTCTGCCTTCTGCAGCTCTGCTTCCTCGTGTTTGATTTCTGGAATGATCTTTTGAGCAGACAGATGAACTTCTCTCCAAGATTTGTGAAGAATCTGCGTCCCGTCTTGTTGTTCACAGTGTAAGCTCTGCACTCTTCTTGCTAAGATCGAGGTTGCTCTCCAAGCATGCAGCTCTGCGCTCTTCTTGCTAAGATCGAGGCTTCTCTCTAGGCACTATGAAGAGTCTTAGGTCCTAAGCTTTGATACCATGAAAACATGAGAACAAGAAGATATAATTGGAAAACAAGAAAATGAGAAGAGCCCAAATTGTATTGAGTATATTAGAAAAGAAAAAAAGGTTGAGCTAAATAGACTCAAGAAAATCAAGAACATAAAAAAACATAAAGAAACGACTATTGAGGTTACATATATATTTAACAGGTTTGATAAATAATCTGGAACATGATTGGGTAAATGATCTGGAACATGATTGGGTTTTTGTTTTATCATATGTGAGAATGAATTTTTCTCAACCATCACCAAGCTATACATGCCAAAAATCCTGGCCTCGGGTAAGATGAAGAAATGGCTAGTTATTGGTTGCTTAGCGTCCAAAGTCATAGAAAGAAACATTTGGGTAGCCAATCCAACTTTTATAACACCATAATTGAATCTCATTTCGTCCTCATGATAAACAATACCAATCATAGCTTGAATCTGTGTTGAGAGAATGGCATCGAAGTTGAGATTCGTATCGCACATTCATTGGGAACCATTTCATGTTCATTGCATTAAATGCAAATCACAACAATACATAAAATTTAATATTAGCCTGCCACAATCATTTCTGTAATATATTTCGGATAGCTCACCAAAATATTTTCATTTTTTTGTAAATAAAATTTTTGGAGACATCCTTATCCACTTTGGCAGCTAATTAAACGAGTCGTCCTCTTCAACGTATTCCTCATATCTTTGTTTGGGTATTTAGGGTTTGCAAACCCTAACAACAAGAAGACGCAGTTTCTTTTTGCTAATTACATTTATAGGAGTTCCATATTGGAATTATGAATTAATTAATTTTTTAATTATAAATGATAATCTTATCGTTAACAATAAAAAATGTTAGAATATTTTTTATAGTCGTTTCAAATCAATGAATAAGATTTAATTTCATAACTTCTTTGCATTTATAAATATGTACATTCTTTTATATACCAGAGATTAATTTTACAAATGTAATCTTAGACAAGTTTTTATGGAGGTGAAGAGTGTCGTGTGATCATGATGGTTGCGTTTCAATTGGATGTGAAGCGTGTGTCGGTGTGGTCATGATGGTTGTGTTTCAATTAATGCATAAAACACACACGTGTTTGGGAGACCTTTCAAATTCCGCCATTAGGGAATAATGGTTAGGGTTATTTAATCAGTGACTAGCACTATGCTACAAACTCTTATGCAAGTACGAACGATATTAGGGTAAAAAATTGGTTTTGAAATTTTTTTTTTTTTTTCTTTACAATTTTGATTGGGTATTTATTTCTCAGAATCATGGATTAAGTTTTTATTTGCTGCAGGAATGGATATTATTCCTGTCATTCTACAACAAATGGATTTGATCTCCTATCTAAGTTAAATCTTTAACTCTTTGGTGTTTTTTGGTAGTAAACGTATTTATGTTGAATTAATCATTTTTTAATCTAAAATTTTAATTTGATGGTTAACAATTGAAGATGCTGGCATATTTTTAGTCCTCCCAAATCAATGAATGCGATTTCCTCTTCATAACTTCTTTGTATTTTTGAATGCATCCGTTAACCTGTTTACCTTTTAACATTTACCTAATCATATTAAGAAATTACTGTAACACTATATGATTGCCACATTTAAATGATTAAACTTTGAATTTAGCACGCTGGCTGTGTTGGCTGTAGACGCTCATTTTCTGGTTGTAAGTTTCATTTTCTGACTATATGTTTCATTTTCTGTCCGTGCCTTTTGGCATTCATCAACCGCGATTTTGAGTAACTGTGCTAATATTATCGCAGATCCTCATATTATCGAGAAAACGCCCAATCTGCTCCAGACCAGTGAGGATCATGCTCAAGACCGTCGAGTATCTATATGCATTCAAGTGTGAACAAATTATCGAATGTATATAATATCGTATTACTGGCTTCGGGGGTCTCATTATTTAACTTAATTCAATTCATATTTTTTTTTTATCATTGTTTATCATTTAGATATAAAAAATTGACAAAAAAAACCTAAAAACATATGTGGAAAGAAAACCAAGATATTGGGAGAAAATGAACGCCTAAAAAAATGTGTCAAAACTAAACGAACGCAACAACAAATGTAGATTATTAATTTTACAGATATAGTCTACAACGTCTCTCCTATGGAAATTTTGTCTTTTCCACCTTCTTTGATGTTTCTAGAGTTTATTTTATATAATAAATGCAACAACAAAGGTACAGTATTAATTTTACATATATATTGTACAACGTCTCTCCTATGCAAATTTTTCCTTTTGGAGCTTCTTGGATGTTTCTAGAGTTTATTGTATATAATCAATACAACATCTGTAAATTTCACAATATATCGTTTTCTTTTTATATGCCTATAATGATTCGTTTGGTCCGATTCAGTGCAACAAATGACCATTATTAATTTTACAGATATACTGTACAACGTCTTTGTAATTATATAGTGATATCCGTAGTAATATGGCAAAACAATATTGGATTAATAGTAGTCTTGAAAAAAATCCCTCGATAAAGAGATGCAGATGAAATAATGGTAATGTATTTGAATTCAATGGCAAGAATGATGCAGATGAAATAATGGTAATGTATTCGATTTCAATGGCAAGAATGATTCCTGTGGGATTATTTTTTCACTTGTAAGAATTTGAAGATATGGTTGAAGGAATTCCTCGTCATAAGTAAAATCTGTCTATCAAAACATGCTTTGAAAATTCATGTTTTGCTTAAACCTTATTTTTCATTAGAGAGTGTTGCAGGATGACATTTTGTTTTATCTCAAGGAATTGACAATTCTGAAATCAGATCGGCTCCATTGTGATAAGATTTAAATGCTTTTGCAAACTCCTTTAGTGAGACTTATCGGTATAGATGCCCACTGTTAGTACACCAATATTGTTCCTGGTCTTTTCGGGAATTCACCTGTTCGAGACAAAAGCTCAATAGATGTGTAAGGGTGTTTTGCAATTAATTTTAACTTTTGATTAAAAGTTTTTTTTATTGAGACTTCTTGCATATAATAAATTGTGTTGGTTTAAAAATGTTTTTGATAAACTGTGTTTGTTTAAAAATGTTTTTGAAGTCACAAGAGTGGAGGGATCATCCATGATCATGGAGTTTCCACTCAAACAATTGATAGTAATTTTAAAGTAGAAGTATCCACATGCATACCAAGTTTGGTCCATCTGATCTGCCTTTTGTTATTCATTTTCTATTTTTCCAAATCAAAACTAAGGTTTTAACACTCCCTCTGTGCACAATTTTATAAATTAAATTTTCCCATTTCTTAAAAAAAAAAATTGCACAGTATGTGTGCCTCTCTGGCCTGACTTTGTTCTATGACTTTGTGCTATTTGAAACGCCCAGACGCATTGTTTTCATATGTACATGCAAAACCCAAATTAAATTTATTAGTGTTAGGATATCAATATATAGGGTTAGGGTATCCTTATGTATAGAGGGTTAGTGTATTGTAAGTATACAATGATATATGGTAATTACAAATCATACTTGAAATTCTTATTTAGTAATTATATTTCTTATTTGAAGTTGAATAGGATTGTGATATTTTTGTATCTAAGGCAGTAGAAGAATTGATTTCCGGGACAAGGTCAAGAAATATCCAACCAGCCAGACAAGTTGGTAGTTCCTTGGAGCCGGGGCCCTTCCTATTGAGTAACAGTAAATGTGGGAGGAAATCAAATAAACAATTTACTAACACGATTAATGATAAGCAAGTTGGAGCAACCCTCACACTATAGTTTCTTTAGTCAATAAAAAAAAAGTTTGAAATTTTTAATTCTTAAAACTTTTTTATTAATAATTTTCAAACCATAAGTAATGAAATGATTGCAGTCATTCTTAACCCATGAAATTTGCAATTTAGTAATACTTTTGAATAATTTAATAATAAGAAATGGTAATTTCAATAATTTCCAAAAATGTAAAGAAATTGCACTTTAGCTTGATGAAAAAAAACACTAGTAAAATGAAAGAAAAAACAAAATGTAAACATTTACCCACACCTTCATAACTAAATTCCCGCCGCTTAAAACTCTGTACTGCGTTGGTACCTTGTGAAATTTGTTATAAAACATACAAGCACATTGAATACAAGTTTCAACAAGGATTGTTGCAAAGCAACTTAGTCCTTGCATATTAAGGGACAACTGCAATGAGCTTTTTGGATGACCAGTTTGAAAAGTGTTAATTATTTTAACGATGAGCCTTTTAGATTACCAGTTTGCAAAGTTAATTTATTTTATATGGGGCCTAGAAGATTAAGATTGTGCTGAAAGAGTAATGAATAAGTTAATCTACCTTTATTTTTTATTTTTTTAAGTCTGGTTAACTAAAGACTAACAGGAATGAATATGAGATACAAATCGAGTGATCAATCTCAGGTATCTGTTCCAATAGAAATGCAAAGAAGAATTTAATTGAATATGCCAGTATTGGTGTTTGAACCAGTGAGATTCCATGTCATTTTAGTTGGAGGTGTTTCTTCTCTAAAAGGCATCATTGCATTCATTGAATGCATCCCTTGTAAACACTTAGATAATGAAGTATTTGGGGTGAACGCAGAAATAGGAGTATTTGGGGTGAATGCATAAATAGGATTTTAGAATTTACATGAAGAGCAGGAATGTTTAATGATGAAAATAAAGACACGACAAAACTAAAAGGAATCAGATTGGATAATAAATATGTTTCCATTGTATGTTTGATTAGCTATCATAGGTTTTCACCAAATCAACACATGAAGTTGACAAGTTCTTAGCGCATCTTTAAAAGGATACTTGCTTAATGTAAACTAAACTTACGTTGAGTTTAGTTGGGTGATAAAATTCAATTTACTGAACAATTCGAAAGAAATAAAAGAGAATCAGATTGCATAAATAAAAAAGTTTGAATGTACGTTTGATTCTCATTATCGGTTTTCACTAAATATTTTGGTTTTATGTATATTTTATTGCCTTTCTTTAGGGTCCCGTCTATTTGAACTCCAGGAAACTACAAGAAGTATGCTTCAAAATTCCAAGGGACTTTTCAAATGAGACATATTAATCTAATTCCTTTCCTTGGCGTTGTCCTCCATGCACAGATTGGACATGTGCGAAATTACTTTCCAGATGTTCGAGCGAGCATGGTTGGAGCAAGTGCGACACTTTGGGATTGATCCCACACAATCATATATTGGTCAGAAAGATTTCATGAAATTAAAGCCTGCATTAGGATCCCAGAGACCTCAGGTCCAGGGCACTCCTCATGCTTCATTTGGTAGTATAGTCAAGCCAAGTTCTTTAGATACATTGCTTAGTTTTCCATTGGCTAGCAAGCCAGGCATGGATGTAAATTCTAGTTGGTAAAGGTCAACCAAGTTGTAAGAGGTTTTTTGAAAGGAAAAGAAAGAGGTTTTTTTTAAGGAAAAGAGAGAGGGTGGTTGGATTCTAGGGAGAAATATTGGAATAATGGCATAAGGTATGATAACAACATAAAAATGAAACTATGGCTTCTTGCGCTTGCCTATCGTTTCGAAGCACCCACAATTGTCCTCGATAACCCTACCTATAGCTATGAGTTGTGAAGGGATAATCATTCACTTCATTCATCTACCGGAGTAGCAAGGTATGGTTTAGAATACCTCGACAGTCACACAGCCACATAGCCCTAAAGTCGTCGTTTTAACGATAAGCAGATTAATGAAAGGCTTTCGTGAGAACGTTAATGCTCTTCTTCTATTGCTAACACTGCATGAAGTTTTGCAGATAAATGGAGTCGTTACAATTGCCTTCGCATTCCTGCCATTGACATTAATATAATGAACAACATCATCGACTAATTGTGAAGATTCACTAAGAAGAAGTAGCAGCAACAACAAAGTAGAGGAGAGAAAATAAGTGATTAAACTTCCAAATGTCATTTCCTGCAGAGCTTCAGACACTCAAACATGAAGCTCCAATTCTAGGTATTGGAGAGAAGAAGGAGAAGCTCTAGTTCTGGGTATTGGAGAGGTCGTTGTTGCACTTATAAAAAGAGGAGGGGGATAGTATTATTTCCAAGTCATTAGTTGCACGATGATGCCACCATGCAACGTTGTGGCAAGAGTACAAAGGGTATCACCATGCACTGTAGTGACAAGAGTACAAAGGACAACAAAACACATGCAAAACCCACGGAAGATAAACTTTAGGTGGTGATGTTGAATGATAAACTTTAAATGAGCATACATATACATATTGAAAATAACATTCAATGTTGAAGACTAATGCTTAACATGAAGAGTAGCATTAATCCACTTTGTTTCAAAATATACTTCATGTATACATAATTTCCTAAGTTTAATTGCCCCTTGCCTCAAAAAGAGGCCAAATAAGACCTCAAT